>PVJL010000061.1:0-44234 GCA_004026885.1 Lyroderma lyra | reverse complement strand
GTATTTTCTGATTTGTCAAAGATGCTAGAAATTTTGGACTTTTATGTAACATATGCCTTTTGAATACTAGGGTCAAGACCACTGAAAATATTGTTGAATCTAAACAAAACATTCCTGTGGCTGGATTGTACTTGAGGGTTATCATTCTGTAACCTACGGACAAATGGTGGGCAAGACCCTTCCAGTTCCCAACTTCTCCTGGCCAGCTGCTCGCTCCCTCGGTCCCTCCCCCAGGGTCTTCTTCCCATGCCCCTCTGCCCTCTCTCCTGTAGCCTTCCTTGTCTGCCAAGAAGAGACAAAACCCAAATTGTCACAGAGTTTCCAATTCCAAAGTCTGACACCTCAAGATCCAGGTTCTAAGGCCCAGACCTGATCAGGAATCTCCATCTTGACTCAAAAACTCAAGCCAGAACTTGGGATCCCAGGGTTGGGGTCAGCAGCTAATTCTCAAATTCCTCTTTGAAGGGAGAAGCTGGAAGGACTGGAACGATCAGGGGAGGGGTGAATACTGCAGTCAAAGAGCAGCGTCATGGTTTGTCACTATTGCTCAAGATCCTGTCGTCATCCTTGACCTCTAGGTCTGCACCCACTTCCCATCCACTACCTTGGGCTCGTGGGGATGGCTGGGGTAGGACACTGTGATGGTAATTTTATTGTGTCCCCCTGACTGGGTCATAAGGTGACTGGATATTGGATCGAACATTCTGAGTGTATCTACGAGGAGATTTTGGGAGGAGATCAGCATTTGGATTGGCAGACAAGTAAAGCAGGTTGCCCTTCCTCGAGTGAGTGAATCTTATTCAACCAACTGAAGGCCTGAGGAGAACAAAAGGCAGAGTAAAGAACTAACTCACTCTCTCTCTCTCTCTCTCTCCCTGACTGTCTTTGAACTGGGATATTGGTCTTCTCCTGCCTTCAGACTTGGCTTTAACTAGAACTTAGTCCATCAGCTCTCCTGGGTTTCCAGCTTACAGGTCTTGCATCTTCTCAGCCTTTATACTCACATAAACCAATTCCTTATTATCTGTCTGTCTGTCTGTCTGTCTATCTATCTATCTAATTTTCTATTGGTTCCTTTTCCTGGAGAACCCTGACCAAGACATGTCTTTCCCTTTGCATCTTGTGTGGGGCCTTACCTATAGTTAGGAACTTGGTAAGTGTCATTGATTAATGACAGATCCCGACCCCCCACAACCTCTAACTTATGGGAGAGGTAATACAATATAGTGGCTAAGAGCAGAGGTTCTGGGCAGAGTATAAGAGAGCAGGAAGCTGCATTGCAGGCTCCTTGGACCTGGAGCTTTTGCTGGATTCTGAACCCTGCATGTATGGTGTGAAATTTCATGCAGCCCAATTCACTCGATATGGAACATAGACCTAAATGCAAATATGAGGGCTGTCCAGAAAGTATCCAACCATGCAATATGAGAAATAGAGGCATTTATGGCTGAACTTTTTTGAGACAGCCCTTGAATAAAACTGTAAAACTTCTAGAAAAAAAGTAGAAGAAAATCTTCAGGATCTAGCACTAAACAAAGACTTGTTAGAGTTGACACCGAAAGCAGTCATAAAAGGGAAAATTGATACACTGGACCTCATCAAAATTAAAAATTTTTGCTCTGTGCAGGACCCTGTTAAGAGGATAAAAGACAAACTAAAGACTCAGAGAAAATATTTGCAAACCACATATCCAACAAAGGACCAGTACCTAGAAATAGAAACATCTCTTAAAACTAGGCTGACCAGATGTACTGTTTTAAACGGGACAGAAAACAATGGTACTGTCCTGTTTCAAATGGTACATATGGTCAGCCTACTGACAGCTTGAATTTAGTCCAGTGAGACTAGGCTGACCATTATTTTCTGTCCTATTTAAAATGGTATGTCTGGTCAGTCTACTTAAAACCCAACAGTGAAAAACAATTCAATTAGAAATGGGCAAAAACCATGAACAGACATTTCACCAAACTGTGTAGAGATGGGAAAGAAACACACAATAAGATTGGCATCATTAGCCATTAGGACAATGCAAATTAGAATCATAATGAGATTTAGCTACACCCCTATCTGAATGGCTAAAATAAAAAAATAGAATACCAATAGTTGGTGAGGATGTAGAGAAACTGGATCACTTATGTGTTGCTATTGGGAATGTAAAATGGTACAGCCTTCCTGGGCATTCTCCCCAAATGAATGATGACTTATGTTCCCCCCAAAATCTGCCCATGAATTTTTATAGTAGCTTTATTCATAATGGCCCAAACTGTAAACAACATAGATTGTCCTTCAGTAGGTGACTGATTAACCAAACTATGGTATATCTATACCATAAATAGACTCCTGGGCCTTTATCCCAAAGAAATGAAAACTTACGTTCACACAAAAGCCTGTATATGGATGTTTACAGCAGCCTTATTTGTAATAGCCAACACTGGAAACCACCCCTGTTGTTCTTCAACAAGAGAATGGCTAACCTGACTGCACTACAAACCACAGATTAGCACTCGACAATACAAGGAACTATTAATCCATGCCATTAACATGCATGCATCTCCAAGAAACTAGGCTGAGTGAAGAGTCAATACCAAAAGGTTACATGTTGTATTGTTCCATTTAGATGATGTTTTCGCAATGTCAAAATTTGGGAAATGAAGGTTGGATTAGTGGTTACCCCTAAAAATGGTTAAAAAGGTAAATTTTTTTTTTGCTTTTTGGTATGTGGGTAGCTCCCTGGCTGGAAGTTGAACCCAGGCTGCAACACTGACAGTGCCAGCGCTGAAGCCTTAAGCCACTACACCACCAGGGAGCTCCCTAAAAAGGTAAATTTTATGTATCGTTTACCACCCAAAAGTGTGGGGGGGAAATCCTGGTTGTCATATTATATAGTTTCCCAAGATGTTCCCACTGGGGGAATGTGAGCAAAGTGTACACGAGACCTCTCTGAACTATTTCGTACCTCTACGTAGGTAAGAAATTTAAAGATGGAGGAAAAAAATGTGTCCTACCGAATGAGCATGGATTTAAGAATTCCCCACCAGAGCCGCTGGAACCAAATGGCCTGCGTTTGGATCTTACTTACTAGGCAAGTTTCTTAGACCCTCAGTGTCCTCTTCTGTAAAGTGGGATAATAAAATATTTACCTCAAAGGATTTGTATGAGGCTCAATATACAGGGGCCAGCACAAACAACTCCCCTCTTCTTTATGAGCTGGTCGCCTATACCAATCTTTTATTACAAAATCCTAAGCATGCAATGCTTGTAAGAAGGGCGTTACTTCTGCCAGACCCTGTGTACGCGTCTAGCACTGGGCTCTAAGTTGCTTTTGTAAATTGGGCTCCAAAGTGTTGTTGGTCAATGCATTTTCTATTACAAGCACTGATGCTTGTGGAGGTTTAATTCTCAGTCTTGCTCCCCCCAAACCTTTGGATTTGGAGTCGCTCAAACAGCCCATTTGTGATGATTAAATAGCAGAGGACAATTCGGATGCAATATAGCATAAAACAAAATGGGAAACCACCAAATGAACAAGCATGGGTTTTGTCACGAATGCCGGTGTGGGGGAAACAGCAGATTTAACCAAAGGATTTTTATTAAAAGGAGGAACACACCTGAGATTCAGAGGGCCATGCCTGCACCTTCCAACGGCATTACCGGCCCTGGTTTTTGGTTTTGTCATCAAATGTCAAAATGTTCAGACTCTTCTCTTAGGACTTCACCTCTCTGTGGCGGTGTTCTTTGTTTATCTGCTCTCATTCTGGCTTCTCGGGGGAGGGGAAAATGCAGAGAACAGGTGGGAGTTTGGGCATTTGCCTAACCTGACTCCAGGATGTCCAGGATGCACCAGTGTCCAGGATGCCTGGCAACACATTAGGTGGCTTACTTTCATCGTCTGGACAGCCCCTTGCAGTCGCTCAGGTATTTGATGCTCCCTCCCTCTCACCTCCAGGGCTTTGCATATGCCGCCTGCTCTTCAGACATGCTCCACACACTGCCTCCTTCAGGAATCCGGTCTGGCGTGACTTCCTCCAGGAAGCCTTCCTTGATCTCTCCAGGGCTAAGCTGTGTGCTCCCTCAGCGCCTTCCTTGTCTACCCAGGCAACCCACGGCAGTGAAGCTGCTATTAGTGACAACACAGTAGGGAGTGGGACAGTTTTCATGTGCCTGGGGAAGGGGAAGGACAGTATACAGTGAAGCCTACCCTGGACATACCTAAAGCAGGAAGGAGTCTCTTCTGTGTTCTGGCATCTGTTTCCAGAGAGTCCCATCTAACCTGTTTGTCAAAGTCACTGGACGCATGATCTTGAGCTAGACTCCCTGGATCCAAATCTGGGCTCTGCCACTAATCAGTTGTGCTTTGCCCTTAATCTTTCTCTCATCTGTAAAATGGGTATAATGATAGAATCCACCGGATAGGGGTCTTGTGAGAATCACATGAATTACCACGTGCCGAGTGAGTAGAATAGTAAGTGCTGCCTAAGGCTTGCTCTTATTATTATTCATTTCCTTCTGTCTCCCTGGGCTCCCACACTAAGTCAAGTCCACACTAAACACCCTAATATTGCACACATGCGTTTCCTTGTGAGCACTTTGCACAGCCTGCATTTATCTATCCATGGGAGGCTTGACTGGAGTCTCTTCCCTTCTAGTCTGACTGTGTGCCGTGTAGGCAGAGCCTGACCTTGATGTCCCCATAGCATCCCCACTTCCCCACTTCCTAGCCCAGGGCCTGGCACCTCAGAAGTGCTCAACATTTGTTTTTCTTTTTTTTTTTTTTTTTTGCTTTTTGGTATGTGGGTAGCTCCCTGCCTGGGAATCGAACCCAGGCCGCAGCGCTGACAGCGCCAACGCCGAAGCCTGAAGCCACTACACCATCAGGGAACTCCCTGTTTTTCTTTTTGTTCAGAGAAATATATATCTTAATATTATGGAGCAAAAGGTGGGGGGTCGTAGACCTTCCAGGGACAAATGATATGATCTAAAAACAAACCAGTTTTGAAACAATGTCAGAGCAGGCGGGGAAGTGGCCATACTCCTTTCCAGGTCACCTGACTGATGTAAGACAGATCAGCAGAGGAAAGCCCTCCCCTTTTTGCTACTGCTGCAGAGTGCTGGGGGGTGGAAGGGTGCTCTTGGGATCTCCGCAGGCATGATCTGGGTGCACTGGGCTGGATCCGCCTCTGTTTCAGAGCAAGCCAGGGCCGAGGAGGCCTTCTGTGACCCGGCCCTGCCTATCTCACTGAGCACTTTTATCAGCAGCCTCTCGTGCCCTTTTGTGCTCTGGCCTTGCTGGCCTCCCCCAACATGGCATACTCAGAGCCTTGGCACTTGCTGTTTCCTCTACCTAGAAGGCTTTTCCCACAGCTCCTTACAGGTTTGACTCCTTGTCATTCAGGTCCCACCTCACCTGAGACCACAGAGGCCCTCCCTGAAGTCTCCGCCCTCAATTCTCCAACCCTGAGTCACTATCTACCCAAGACTTGGCTTTATTTGTTTCATTAATGTCTGAAATTTCTCATATGAAATTATCTTGTGTGCTTACTGTCCATCTCCCCACACTGTCTACAAGCTCCATGAGGACAGGGACTTTGTCTCATCACTGCTGATCTCCTGGTGTCCAGACAATCCCGGCACAGGGAAGGGGCCCAATATTTGTTGAGCTTGATGCCTGATTGAATGAAAAGAACTCACTCTCTAGTGCTGTCCAATTTGGTAGCTGCTAGCCACGTGTGGCTATTTAAATTGAAATGAATTAAAATTAAAATAAACCCCCAGGTCTTTAGTCATATTAACCACATTTCTACTTCTCAGTGGCCACATGTAACTCATGGCTACCATCCTGGACATTGCAGACACAGAACATTTCCATCATTGCAGAAAGGCCACGCACATATGTTACACTTTCCTACTTTTACTCATGTCATTTTCTCTGCCTGGAATATTGTATCTGACCCTTAATAAAAATGCTACCCATGTATGTAGAATTTGGTAATGTGTTAAAGCAGACAAAAGCCTTACTATCAACTCAACAATTACGCTTCCCAGAATGTATCCTTAAGGAAATAATTGTTGATGTATGCAAAGATTTAACTACAAGGATGTTTAATGCAGCTATGTTTATGATAGCAAAAAAATAAAATAAAAATAAAAAGGTGGGGGGCAGAGATTGGCTACATTATGGTAGAGTCATCAAAAATAGAAGAAAGTGTAATGACAGAAAAATATTTTCAAATTATATTGTTAAATGAAACAAAGCCGGTTACAACACATGAAAAAAGTTACAAAACACAAGGAGACTGGGGTGGGAATCTAGGGAGATTCCAGCTTTATCTTTTATCTGTATGCTATCTTAATGTTTGAAACTTTTCAAGAATGTGATTAAGTATGCAACTACTGGTTAATGAGCTTCTATTACTGTGCTTTTACTTTTGTTAAAATAAATAAAGTCCCTTGGACCTGTAAGACTAGATCAAACATTTTATATAAAATGCTTGCCCAGAGTAAATGCTGAACAAACAAACGCCAGCCCCCCCTGATGCGTAGAGAAAAGAGTAGGGAGGCTATCAGCCCAAATGTTAAGAGAAGCTGCCTCTAGGCAGAGGAAATGCAGTGAATTCACTTTGTTCTTTTGGTTTACCACCCTTTTTAATTTTTCTCTGACAAACATGTATTCCTTTTGAAATAAGGGGACAATAAAATGCGAGGACTGTCCGGAAAGCATCCAACCATGTAATAGGAAAAACAGAGGCATTTGTGGCTGGGTTGTTCCCAGACAGCCTTCGTATAGTATTAAAAATTCTTTAAGGCTCAACTCAAGTGACAGTTCCTCATGAGCCTGCTTTGCCGATTGCTGGGTCAGGGACTACCCCGCCCCCAGCCTTGTAGATAGTGGTTCCTGTTATTTCCTAAAGTGCAAAGCTCCTGTAAGTCCCTCCCTGGCAATAGCAGGCCTGATGAATGAAGTGAAGGAGGTGGATCCCGCGCCCTCAGGGCCAGCTGCCTCAGGGCGGTGTGCCTGGTATTTGCTACTGAGCAGCAGCCAGCACTGGGCAGAAACAAGCCCCTGGAAACACTGACATTAAGCAAGAGCTCAAAGGTGGCGAGGATCCCCCTTATTCTCCCAGAGCCGGCAAACGGGGAGCCCGCACGCGCTTAGGAGCGCCTGCGCGTCCGTGGGAATGGGGAGGGAAGGGTGTGAGAGCTGGGAGGCTCTGAGCAAGGCCGGTGGTGGTCCAGGTCCCGCTCCACCCCATCCTCCACATCACCTGCCCAGTTATGCTAAGTGGTATCCAGAAAGATCCCGAGTGCCAGAAGCCTCAGCCCTTCACCCCTGCTACCCTAGTGAGTGAGAGTGTGGACGGCAGACTCTAACCTCCAGCTTTGACTCCTGCTTCCCACGTACTAACTCTGAGCGTCCCGTAACCTTTCTGTGCCCGAATTTTCTTATCTGTGAACGGGGATGATGATGATAGCATTAGGAAGAAAGGCTGAACATCGCTGTTAAACGCTGCGCATGGTTTCTATTCTTAGCCAAGACGCAACACCAGGGAAGGTTCTGGCTCAGCCTCGCGGGTGGGCCCCGTGCGTTCCCACCCAAACCGCAGCCCGGAAGGCGCGCTTCCCGGGGGCGCCCCGCCCGCGTCCCAGCCGGCCGCCCCGGCTTCCTGCCCGGGACCCGCCCGCGGAGCCCGGGCCAGGCGCGCTCGGGCCCTACAGGAACTCCAGATCCAGCGAGCGGAAGGGGCTGCGCCGGTTGGAGGAGCCCAAGGTGGGGTCGGGCTCCCAGTGCACCGAGAGCATGCCGAAGTGCTCGGCGGCGAAGGTCAGCACGTCGGCCGGCTTGTGCAGCAGCAGGAAAAGCAGGAAGTCGGAGAGGACCGCTTCGGCGTCGGGGTGCTCCTGCAGATACCTGGCGTGGCTGAGACGCAGCTGCTCCTGGCGGGGACCCAGCCTGAGCCGGACCGGACCGGGACCCCCGCGCCCCAGGAAGCTCCCCTGCTTCCTCCAAGAAGGGATTAGGGACGGTGGGGCCTCCCAGACCCCTGGGGTGTGCCCTGCAACCAGCTGATCAGAAATGGTGGCATGTGTGCGGGGATGGGGACCCCAGGCTGCAGCGTGCCCTCACCTTCCGGTCCAGGAACCTCGAGTAGAGCTCCATGTCCTCCTCCCACATCAGGGGCTTCTTCTCAAATACTGGAGGAGGCTCAATCTCATCTGGGTGGGGAGGGAGGAAGGATGTGTACCCCGACCCCAGAACCTCCCTCAGATACACAGGATGCCCCCAGCAAACCCACACTGCAGGCTCAGGTGCAAAGCCCAGCGTTCTGCCCACACGGGTAGAGTTGCTGGAAGGGGTTTCCCACAAAGTGGTCCTCTCCTAATTGCCTTGGGATCAGGGGCTGGAGGGCAAAACGTCTCCATCTCATCTGAGGTTCGTATCCCCACCGTGGCACACTCCATCCAGCCCCTGCACTGGGGGGGGGGGGGGGGGGGGGGGGGGGGGGGGGGGGGGGCGGGGCGAAGGCCACGGTTTCCCCATCATCCTTTCCCTCTCCCAACCAGCCAGAGGCTTCACTCACCCTCCTCCCTCAAGATGGGCATCTTGGTGATCATGCAGCAGCCCGGGGAGCCCACCTGGACTCTCTTGGCCAGGTGCCTGGAGAGCAACACAGAAGAAGCTGTGCTCCCTGTGCCCACTCCCTTGAGAGCGGTCCTGGGCGCCCTGCCTGACTCCTGTGCCCCACCCCACCCACCCACTCGTCTTTGAGTTCCCAGGACAAGTTCACTTCTAGATCCCGAATAACGGCCCTTGCTTTACAAACTGGCCAGTGTCCCTACCCCTAGAGATGCCAGTGTGCTGGGGCTGACTGAGACCTGTAGAGATGTAAGCACTAAAACAATCGCGAGCCTCCTGCTATGTGACACGCAAAGTAGAAGCAACACGCTATGAAATAAGGAAGCCCGAGGACGTTCTGACTATTTTCCCCCAGTGTCGTAGTCATGTCAATGTGTCTCCGGAAGGAAATGTCCAGAAACACATTCTTGCCCTCTCGCAAGTTTTCTCGTGGTTTGGTGCCTGCGCATGTCCGGCGACGGCACGGCAGGGTGCCGGAGTGCTTCTCCCAGCACGACGATTGTTATCGTGTGTTGAGGTGTTCAAACCTTGGCGTCGTGTAGTGTCACACGCAACACCTGTGGCAGCTGCTCCAGCTTTGTCTTAGGCTCTGTGGGGTTGGAGTGAAAGTCCTCAGCCACAAGGGGCTCTTTGGTGGGGTTTGGGGCGGCACCGTGAGGATCAGGAGAATGAGTGGAGACTTAAAGGAAGGGTGAATGATGTGGATAAAGCGGGAGCACGTAGATCTCCACCGTGACTCTTCCCGGTGGTGTCCCCAGAAGCAGTTCCTCGGCCTGTCATCACCCTCTGTCTCGGGGCACCCAGGCTTGTGCTCGACACTGCGCCCGTGGTCCCTCCCCGCCGCCAGCAGCTCACCCATCGGACAGCAGGAAGTACTGGCAGGACATGGGGATGCCCTCCTCCGAGTGTACGGTCTGTTCTACGATGAACGCTTCCGCCTCCTGGTGGTCCGCCTGGATGGTCTGAGCGCCCAGGGCGTGCTGGCAGCAGCGGAAACGGAGGGAACGAGGTGAGATGGGTGCTTCTCGGGGTCTCCCCGCAAATCTCACCCTGGCCCTTCTCGCCCTCTTGTAGCTTCCTTCTTTGTTCACCAGTGATAAGCAACCCTTGGCTGTCCAGACACTCAGGCACCACAAGATTTGAGTTGTGCCCCCAAGCTAAGTTGGGGGTCCTCTCATAGAGAGCAGCTCCTGTCCCAACCCCCTCCCTGTCCCTTCTCCATTACCGAATGCTCCTAGTTGGCAGATTCTGTTACTGGGATGAGGATTAACGGATTAGGTGTGAGTTGGGGGGGACAGGGGCTATCTGGGGGGAGGGCGGGGAGCCGTGAGGCTCTGGGGAACGGGACTAGACTGAAATCCGTGGCCTCCTCAGGCCCACGCGGCTGCAGGCAGGATGCCCTGCTATAACTGACATTTAAACCCCGTGAAGACTATAGCCATAGGGAGAAAAATGCTAACATAAAGCTCTTGTTTCAGAGACAATAGGGGGAAACAGTGTGTGCCTGTTTGGGTCAGACACATTGCTGTTTGTCACGTTTGTGACCGCAAAGACTGCAGTGCCCTTCACACAGTTGGTCAGGTCGCCCCCAAAGTGTGTGTTCAGAGGAACAGCTTTAAAATCACGTAGTGCAGGAAGTCCTAGGTATGTTGACTATGAACTTTTAGCCTAAATAAAATTTAGGAAAAAATGGAGAGTTCCCTGGTGGTGTAGTGGCTTAAGGCTTCAGCGCTGGCGCTGTCGGCGCTGCGGCCTGGGTTCGATTCCCAGCCAGGGAACTACCCGCATCCCAAAAAGCAAAAAAAAAAAAAAAAAAATTTAGGAAAAAAGGAACAACCTTCAGGGTTTAGCCATAGTAAAAGAATATTTAAGTCTGCTTGCAGACATTGCATTTTCTGATGTGAAAATCATGCCTTGACAAGCAGCCCTTCACTATGTTTATTTTTCTCGGGCTGACTTCTGTGCAGAAAGTGTTGCTTCCCTCAATTGCTCACGCCTTTGGTCCCGCTCACTCCCTGCCCCTGCCCCACACCTGATCTCTGCAACAAATGCCTCTTGCTTTCTCCTGCCGTTGGAAGTCCCACCCCCTCGCCCCAGTTTTATCCCCATTCCACCCCCTCTTCCACGCCACAGCTGTCTCTCCTCCCACCTCGGAGTCCTCCATGCCCCTTCTACTTTGCCCCCAGGCCAACTGCCCCGCCTGGGAGGCCCCTCACGTAGGTGGAATAGCAGAGTTTGCCCTCCGTGTCCAGAGCCAGGAAGCGGGCGTCACTGGGCACCCTCCGCCGCCAGGCCATCACCCTCAGCAGCAGCAGGTTGGCGGCCTCAGAGATGAAGCCCGCAGTCACGCTCCAGGGGAGAAACGTCACTTGGGTCTTCATTTCCTGTTCAGGACACACCTGGGTGAGGGATATTGAGCTGGGAAGGGGCGGTGGGGGTGGGGGGACAGCCAGGGGATGGGCTCGCTGAGTCCCCACTCCAGGCTCCTGCCCTGACACACTCCGGCCCCGGCCCCCAGCCTCACCTGGCCCTCCTTGATACTTCTGGTCATGGCCAGCTGACTCCCCTGCTTCAGCAAGTTCATCTTCCGTTCCATGGGGAGGACGTGGAACTAAGGGCCAGAGCATGGGGGGGAGAACCAGGGGCCCGTCGGATTGTACACGAACAGGACCCCCACCCCCACCCCCAGAGGCCACCTCGTCCATTTGGCTTTATAAATGAGAAGCCAAGGAAAGATCTGGATAGAAAACCCTCCGCATGTAGTAAAGCCCAGGAATAGAAGCCAGACGATGGTGCGATGTAAAGTTAAAAAGCAAACGCACACAGGTTTTCAAAGGTGGGAATGGCTTCTGCGCGAAGGTTCTCAGGCGGGAGTAGCTTCCGACGTGCAAACGGGTCATGTTCCGAAAGTTAATGAAGTGGCTGGGACTGGGGTGAAGGGTACAGAGCAGGAGAATCTGGAGGTGAGGTGGTGACAGGCCCCCGGAAAGGCCAGGCTCTGGGAAAGGTCAGCCCACGTGGCCCGAGGAGAGGCCAGTGTCTGGGCTGGAGGAGGTCGGGAGGCGGGCTGGACGGAGCGTCGCATGCTAGCAGAAGGTCACCAGAAGCAACCTGCTGCTGACCTCCGGCACCCTGCGGGCATTGGTTTCCAAGTCGTGTGTGGTGGGCAGGGTAACGGGAGAGAGAGTTAGGGCGACATTCCACCTCTCCCCTCCAGGGTCTCTAGTCTCTCACCCCGGCTTAGGGTCAAGGTGGGAGGCCCCAGGAGGTACCTTGATGAACTCCTGACTGTGTTGCTCCATGGTCTCCAAGTTCCATGAGAGATAACCTGTGAGGGGAATTGTCCCATCACAGGACAGGGGGTCAGAGATGGCAGGAGAGCAGGGTGATGGCTCAGGTTGGAGGACTTGGGTGTAGTGTGGCCACAGGAAATAACTAAGTGGCGCCCTTGAGTCTGCAGTCGTGATTAACCTTGCTGTCACTCCCACTTCCCAATACTCTCTGTGCCTCATTCTGGTCCCAAGGGGAAGTCTAAGGGTTGGTCTTGCATAAAGGTCCTGGGACGGGGAGGAGGCAGCGGAGCAAAAAGGAGGGTGAAGGGTGTCAGGCAGCAGGAACTCTACCCAAGAGAGAGTTTCCACAGAGCATTTTGTCCATGAAGCCCCTGCTAAAGGCATGCACGAGAGGGCAGGTCGACAGGACACCGGTGTCATCTCTGTGCTTCCCTGTCTGCACGTCAATGGTCAGCTCTCCCTGAGGCTCCCCTGTGTTTGAGACCATGGCCAGAGTCTCGGAGAAGAACAGCATCTGTAGCTCTTCCTGCCCTGGGGGTTGAAGGTCCCATGGAGACAGATAAAGCCCCAGCTCCTGGGCCTCACCTCTCTGACTCCCTGTCAGTGTCCCCACAGTCTCCACCCCCACCTCCTTCATCCTGTCTCCTGGGCAGCCCCCGCCTCCCCTCCACTGGCCTCTACAGCGGCCAGCAGTTGAAGACATACACCGACCACCCCATGTCCCTGGGGTCTTCCCTTGAAAAACATCAGCAAATATCAGCGCTTTCCAGTCCCAGGAGAATCAAGGCTGAGAGAGAGGGTCCAGGTCTGGGCCTTCTCTCTTCCGTCCTCTCCTCACTTCCGCCCCTCCACCCCCTCCCCTCCACCCCACACAGCCCAGGCTCACTGAGGGACTCGAGGAACTGAAGGGCTTCAGCATTGGCCTTTAGGGGTGGCAGACTCTCTGGGGCTGAGGCCCCATGGTCTTTGGCTCTGGGGCCTATGTGGACAGGAGAGGAAGAGATGGCAGACGCTAGGGAGAAGAACAGGGGTGGGGGTGGGGGATTCCAAGGCCACAATCCTCCAAGGCCTCCCAGGGTGGATTGGGAGGGAGAAGGTGGCCCTCTTCCTACCTGTGGATTGAACTTTAGAGGACATGTTGCCTGCTGGCTGCTAAGAGTCTGTATCCAGCTGTCTCCATGGCAACTAGGAGCGAGCTACCACCTCTTAAAGGGCCATGGACCCACTTCACTAAACACCCAGACCTTAGAGGAAATTAACGGTAGGACCTGCATGTCTGGGGCTCAGCCCAAGCCGGTGGTGTTGTCCAGCAGAGGGCGCATTTGCCATTACCTTAGAAGCTGCGGCCGAGTCAGGCTTGGCCGCCCGTGCACAGAACCCAATTAGATGGTGTGTGAGTAGCCCTATGCAGTGTAACAGTGGTGGTGATCAGTGACCGTCACAGCAAACTCATAAACCTTGCTAACTCTGGCCAGACACTGTTCCAAAGGGCCTCACACACGCATCTCAATCTTCAGAATAACCCTGTGAGCAGGTACTTTTCCCCCTCCATTTTTCGCCTAAGCAAACCAAGGCACCGAGAGGTTAAATGTCTTCCCAAGGTCACACAGCCAGTAATTGGCAGAGCCAGGACTCAACCCAAGGCCGTCTGGCTCCAGAGTCAGAGATAGAATTCAGAGAAAAATGAAGCAAACATTTGGTATCATATGAAACAAGTGGTACCATAACATAGGTGCTAACGAGAGACGAAGGCTTGAAAATTGAATTGTGATGTACTCAAACCCCAGGCTGTGGGCTCTCCGATCACCACCCAGTAAGTGTTGGAGTCTGTGTCCTACTGGCTATAAAAGGGGGCTCAGCCTGATAGTCAGGGTCACAGAAAAGAAAACTCTTGTCAGGAGGTGAGGGGACGGATGAAAGAAGTGAAGGGGTCATGAAATACAAACTGCCAGCTATAAAACAAGCCACGGGATGTAAAGTACAGCATAGGGAATAGAGTCAATAATGTTGCAGTAACTGTACGGTGACAGATGGGTACTGGATGTATCAAAGTGATCACTTCGTAAAGTGTATAATAAATATCTAATCACTATGTTGTACACCTGAAACTAATACAATATTGTATGTCAACTATACTTTAAAAACAAACAAACGATCTTCATATGAAACTTCAGTCACCTAAGGAGATATGTGCCATTGCCCCACCCCCACCCCCATTGCCACATCACTTGGGAAGGTAATCTTCCAATGGCTTCCTACTGGGTAATTATCTATCAACTTCAGGAAGATTCAGTTATGTGTGGAATTGCTTAAGAGAAACCAACAGTGTTAATATTTTTTTGTGTTACATTGTGCATATTCGGTATTTCAAGTTTTGGAAATGTTTAAAATCATTTGGCATGGTAAGATGCTTAAGAGATAAGACTGGAGATTCTAATTTAAATGAAGGAGTTGAATAGTTGATTGAGACCATTCTTTGAAGTTAAATTCTTGCTGGGATTGTAAAAACGTTTTTAAAACCCCATCACACTTAGTATATTTATGTGCTTACTCACTAGATTGCAATAAAAGTACTTGGGAGGCTGGTTTGTCACTCAATTGCTTTATTTAAAAAAATTTTAAAGAGAATTGAATTCTTTTAATTTTACTTTATTTTTCCCAGCTTTTTTGAAATATAATTGACATATAACAGTCAACTACTTTAAAAAAGGAAATACAGTAATTTACATACAAGGGCTATCCAGAAAGTACCCAGTCATGTAATATGAAAACTAAAGGCATCTATGGCTGGATTTTTTTTCCAGGCAGCCCTTGTATATATAGAAGGAAGTAAATGTGATATAAACTGACTAAGGCAGTTTTTATTTTAAAAAGAAGACCAATTAGTAATCAAAGCCCCCTTAGAAGTTATTAATATTCACTAGGTTTATGATTAGACTGATATGAAAGTAAGTGGAATGTAAAAGTTTTTGAAATGTTCTAAAAATCAAAACATTTTAAGAAATTGAGTCTTAACTTTTAAAAGTCCAAGTGAATTCTGACTAAGCCTTTCTCTGCACGTGAGCCGCCAGAGGCATTAGGAAAGTTCACAACTGCTGTGGAAAGCAGTTTGTTAGTTCCTCAAAAAGTTAAAAGTAGAGTTACTGCATGACTAAGCAATCCCATGCCCAGGTGTATACCCAAGAGAACTGAAGACATCTATCTACACAAAAACTTGTACACAGATGTTCATTGCACCATTTACTCATAATCGCCCCGAAGTGAAAACAACCCAACTGACAAATGTGTAAGCAAAATGTGGTATATGCAAATGCAATGGAATATTATTCAACCATGCAAGGAATAAAGTACTAACACATGCTACCATATGAATGAACCTTGAAAATATGTTGAGTGAAAGAGGCCAGCCACAAAAGACCACAGATTGCATGATTCTATTTGTATGACCTGTCCAAAATAGGCAAATCTAGAGACAGAAAGTAGATCAGTGTAGCCTAGTTTGGGGGTGGGGTGGGGGCGTGGAGAGTCTTAGTAACATCAAATGGGCACAGGGTTTCTTTCCTGGATGATGAAACTGTTCTAAAATTAGATGACCGTAATGGCTGTAAAACTGTGCATATACTGAAAACCGCTGGATTGTATGCTTTAAAGGAGTGAATTTTGTGTTATGTAAATTACCCCAAAAAAGTTCATTTTAAAAATAGAAGATTTAAATAAAATCTTTTAAAAAGCAAACCCTATAGCAGATAAAATTTGACAAAATCTTTTTGATTAGGACAAAATTTAAAATAATAAAAGCAAATTGTGGTCTAAATGCACTTTCAGGGGTGCCCATGGAGCTCTCCCTCATCCCCTCAGCTCTCCTTGGTCAGGCCTCTCCAGGACTCCCACCTGCCCATCCGAATGGGCTCCCACCTCCTAGGAGCCCGTGTTCTCAGCTCTCACACACACCCTCCCACATGTCCTCCCCTTGGTGCTATTTCCTGCCAGCTGCTAGGGGAGAAAGCCGTTTGGCAAAGTGGCTCACAGAAGGATCAACATCAGTTTGTTGTCTACTTTTTAACCCTCTGGAAGAGTTCTGTCAAGGACGTTTGTTAAAGCTCCCTCTTAGGGCCTGATAGACAGTGGAAGGACACTCTGGAGTGGGTTGACATACTAGCTCTGTGGCTGTGTTGGGCAGGCTGGCCTCTGAGCTTGTGACATGAATAGCGTGTGACCTCTCAGCTGCTGGGGTGGGCATCTACTGAACAACCCCCTATTCTTTTAGACTCAAGTTTACAGGCCCTTTTCCCCACTCTTAGTGCACTGTGTTTCAGTTCAGTCTGACATTGCCCTTCCAGGTGTGGTCATGTGACCTAATCTAGCCAGTCAGAGAGGCCCGTTTGCCTGACCCCTATGATTGGTTCAGGGTTGGACACATGACCCAAAATGGACCAATGAAACGCAATCCCTGGGACTCTGGGCGGTTCTGCTAGGTTTGATGAACTAGTTCCTTAAAACTTGTAGAGGCAATCTTCCCACTGCAGGAGAAAACCCGACAGAGGATGACGCCAACAAGGAAGAAAGCAGGGGAGTTCCCTGGTGGTGCAGTGGCTAAGGCTTCAGCGTTGTCAGCTCTGCAGCCTGGGTTCCATTCCCAGCCAGGGAGCCACCCACATAACAATAAATAAATAAACAAAAAAAAGAAAGCGGAGCTAAATGATGAACATCCTATTCATCTTCATGCCTAAAGGCAGCATCACATAATCACACACTTCTCAATTTCATGAGCTGATAACTTTCTCTTTTGGTTTAAACTTCTTTCTGTTGAATAGTTGTCACTTGAACCTGCAAGGATTCTGACTTATTCAAGTTTGTCACCTCCATTGGAAGATGAAGAAATTGAGGTCAGGGGAGTGATTTGCTTGAGTGATAGAACTGGGACTGGCACCCAGGTCTGTAAGGCCAGTGATACCTGCTGTCCTGCAAGCAAGGAGCAGGAGGCCTGGTTGTTGGGGTCAGTGCCAGCTCTGGGAGAAGCAGGTGTCATCATTCAGGACACATGCCCCAGTGGGAGGATCACCCAAGGACCTGGGAAAATGTGTCACCAGCTGTAGAAAACCATAACCAAGTGCTCTCAAAGCTGGGCATACCCAGAGCGACCTGGCCCTGGGGTTTGCACATTCAAAATAGCAGTGACCCAGAGACAATCACAGAACACAGTAGCTAGCCTTCTTTATTGATTTCTTTTTTGGGGGGGTAGTTCCCTGGCTGGGAATTGAACCCAAGCCGCAGCATTGAGAGCACCGAAGTTTTAGGTAGATGAGGACCATGGCCCTTTTCCCCACCCCCACCCCAGGTGCAGCCCCGGCTACAAGACAGCCAGGGCCAATGTCAAGTTCCTTGACTTCAGGTGAGGAGAACCTAAGAGAGGAAGCAGAGGTATAGCCAGGAGTAGGAAAACTGTGCCTCGGGCTGGCTCCAAGGAAATGTGGAGCTAAGCCAGCATTTTAGCCTTCAGCTATACCAGCGCCACCTTCAAGAACTCTGCCATAGCTGAGGGTCACCTTTACTTTTTTTGTCTTTTTTAAATTTTAATTTAAATTTATTTTTTAGGTACAAAGAGCTAGCACGGTTACTGCAGCAAGGAAGAGGTCTTGCATGACCCATTCAAGGGAATTCACTTAGACCAGCTTTAGTGAAGCCTGCCTAATCCTCCGTGCACTGACAGAAACACCGGCGGCACGGGCCGAGGTCAGACGGAGCCAGTTTGCACAGGCGCGGCAGGAAGAGGACTCTGGCTGAATTCTCTCAGGTGGCTCAGGAAGAGCTGCTGGTGGGACCCATCTTGCTCTCTTGGATGCAACGAGGCAAAAGGAAAATGCCACCTTTACCTCTTCTTTTCCTATTTCAATAAATGTCTTTAATTACTGTCATAAGCTGAAGTGTTGTCACTTGTCAAAAATATTGACCCCAGCGGGTTCCCTGGTGGTGTAGTGGCTAGGCTTCGGCGCTCTCAACACCACGGCCTAGGTTCAATTCCCAGACAGGGAACTACACTCCCCCTGCAAAAAAAAAAATTGACCCCAAAGATAAATACAATGAAAACAAAATGATGCTGTTCATCTCCAGATGGTGGAGTCTGGCTCTTTGTTTCCAAGAGAGGCATTAAAGAGGGGCTAGTCTCAAGGCCTTGCCCTTGAAGTGTTAGTCACTGCTGTGCTGCGACCATGGAATACCTTCTCCCCTGTGGCCAGAGTACACGTGTGCATCTCAAGCTTTGGAAAACACTGAGGTAAACAAATTGTAAGCCCTGAACAAATGCTCACAAGTCACAGAAGGATATACGAGGGCTGTCCAGAAAAAATCCAGCCATCATTGCCTCTATTTTTCATATGACATGGCAGGATACTTTACGGACAGTCCTGGCATTTATGTAGTTGTTTCTGGCTAAAGCTCTTGAAGTGCAGTAACTCTAAGCTGGCAGACCTGTAACCCAGACAGGAAAACGAAATCAGCAATAAAGACAAGCCCACTGAGTGATCAAGGCTCTGTTAAATCATTCATTCATTCAACATTTATTGAGCGCCTCTGTGTGCCAGGCACCGTGCTAGGCGCAGAAATACAGAGATGCATACGATACAGTCCATGCCCTGAAGGGTTCACAGTCTGGAAGGGGAGACAAACATGTAAACAAGTAAAATACAATGTGATAAGTGCCACAAGAGAAGCGTTACAAAGAGCAGAGGTAGCATGGGGGGAAGGGGCATGGGGGTTGTCTTCCTGGAGGAGGGGGCCTTTGAAGGAGATTATGAGAGATGAACAGGTATTTGCCAGGCAGACAAGGCAGGAGGAGCAGGAAAAAGGCATTCCAGTCCAAAGAAACAGCATGAGCGAAGGCACAGAGGCAAGAAACTACATGTCTTAGGGGCGGGGGACTCTAACTATTCTGGAAGTATTGCTAAGAGTTGGTACCAGAGGCTGTGTGGCTGGATAGGGAGGCAGAGGCCAGATGATGAGGGGAAACTGAGGGCAGGGCGTATCTTGGAGGCTTGCCAGAGGGGAGCAGAGCCTGAAGGAAGGCTTCTCTTTGAAGGAAGAGAAGGCTCCTGGCTGATGTGAGGTACACCTGCTCGAGGACCATTGGGTTCCTCACTTTGGCCCCAGAGGGACCTGGATCCAAGACCAGAGGAGAAGCTGAGCTGAGGGGAAGGGCCCAGGCCTGGGGTCCTAGAAGCTGCCACTGGAGAGCTCTCTGCTCCCAGGCTTCTGATTTCTGAGCTCTGCTGCACAGACCCCCTCCCTCCAGCCAAGACGGGGCCAAGGATGAAGGAGAAATGACACAGAATGTTCTTGGCAAAATGCAAGGGGCCAGATGAATGTTGTTCATTATAATACTAAAAGAGGAAAGGGGCTGAGGATAAAGCAGGAGTTAGAGGAAGGCAGAAGTTCCAGGAATAAGGGCCATAATGAGAAAACCACAGTGGCTTGGCAGACAATGGCTCTCTCTCCCCTGGGAGCGTGGGGCCCTGTTGGCCCAGGGCAGGGGCAGAGGCCAGCACACAGGACCAGGCCAGCTGTGCAGGGAGCCTGTATGACCTATATGACTCTGGGGCTGCAATCCCAGCAGCCTCCCCGTGTCTCCTCAGCCTGAAGTCAAGGTTTCCTTGGCAACTAGGACCCTCCCTCTTCCAGGCTGCAGGGGAGTCACTGAGGCAGAGACTGGCCAAACAGCCAGACTTCCAGCCCTTTGGTCTTTCTCAGAAATGGCTCTGCTTGGAAAATGACTCTGTGGGGACGGGGCAGGGTGTGGGGGTTTGGGGAGGAGGCGCAGTGTCTCAGAACACCAGAGCCCAGGTACCCCTCTGAGTGACCCCTTTTCCAAGGCACCTCACTTCAGGCCACTTTGGGAGACTAAGTTTCTTTCCCAACCTTGAATGGGAGAAGTGGGAAGATGGAATTCAATCTGTTCGTGGCTCCTGCTGTCCTGGGTTCAGGGTCTCCACTGAGCGAGGCGTCCTGAGGCAGGGGCTGAGGGCAGCCGCCAGGTGCTCACAGCCATCACAGGAACAGGGGGAGGGAGGAGGGGACCCCTCGCCGGTAGGTCTGGAGACATCCAAGGTCCTTCCTTCCGTTACCCTTGCTGGCTCAGCCTCACCCCCTGGAGTCTCCAAGCCGTCAAGGAGTCCCCTTCTCGGCCTCAAGGTCTCCTCGCCTTGTCCCTCCTCTACCCCGACCGGCGTCGGGGAATGATGCCCACCGTGGGCGCGGATGAAGGTGGTGGTGGTAGCAAGGGGAGGGGGGTGTGGGGGCGATGCGTGGCCTCCCCGCCAGAGGGCGCGCCGGGGCGAGCTGGCGGGCGTCACTTGCTCTTGTGCAGGTCCTTCAGCCGGCGGAGTTTCTCCAGGAGCTGGGCCCGGGCGTAGTCGTCGTCCTCGGTGGGGCCGAGGCCTGGCCCCAGGGCCTCCTGCAGCACCAAGCAGTGGGTCCTCAGGAACGGGTTGTAGGAGCGCTCCTCTCCCAGGGTGGACGGGCACTGTGGGACGAGAGGTTTGGTGGGGAGAATCTGGAAAATGGACCCAACAAGGGAAGCCTCCCTGCCCGGCCCGGCCCTGTTCTGGGGTGCAGTTCCCACTCGAAGGCCCAGGAAGCAATGTCTGAGCTCCGGGAGGAGCCCGCAGGAAGGGTTCCCGCGGGGGAGTGCCGGCTCGGCCCCTCCCGGACCCCCAGCCCGCACCCCCAGCCCGGACCCCCAGCCCAGACCCCCAGCCCGCACCCCCAGCCCGCACCCCCAGCCCGCACCGTGCTCTTGCGCTCCATCCGCTGCCTCTGCACCCACTGCATCTTCCTCTCCCGGGCCAGATTCTCGGGCTCCACCACACCGGCAAAGCCCAGGTTCTCCTCCGCATACTCGTGACCTAGGGACCGCCACGCAGGCCCAGACGCAGGGCAAAGAGAGATTGGTGGGTCGTCAGAAAACGCCCTTCCTGCCCCGAGGCTTGTGGGTACTGACAACCAGGGAGGATGGGGGCACTTCCGGGGGCAGCCCAGCCGTACGGAGCGCTTCTCTAAACGTGGGCACAAGTCAGCCATGAGTGCAGAGACAGAAGCAGTTCAAGGGGACACCCCCAGACCTGGAGCCAAAAGACCTGGGGACATGCAATCGTGTACATACGAGGGCTGCCCGGAAAAAATCCAGCTCTAAGTGCCACTATGTTTCATATTACGTGGCTGGATACTTTCCGGACAGCCCTTGTAGGTCTGTGTGGACGTGGATGCATGCCCTGGGTACACGCAGACTGGGTGTACCGACACCTCCCTGAGAAACAAGGCTGCATTTTCCGTCCTTGGCTCTGGCTAAGCAGAGGCTTTATAGCGCTGGGACGCCAGAAAGAAGGGGGCTAGCTCTGCCCCCACTGCTAGAGTGGGCTCCTGAGAACCACCAGAGGTGGAGCTGTGTCACCTCTGGGCCAGGAACTGGGACGGTGGGGACCCTGCGGGGTGAAGGGCAGGGGGGAGAAGTGGGAGGGGCACCTCACCAGGCCACAGCAGAGTGTCATCTCCCAGCCCCAGCACAGTGTCCAGAGAGCTCAGCATGGTCTCTGCGGTGCCCTCAAAGGTCCGTCCTGGTGGGGTCAGGGGGAGTAAGGCACAAGGGTAACAAGTAAGGTACGCAAAGCAGGCCAGCTTGGGCTGGCCTCCAGCCCTCCACATGCCCCCTGGCATGCCTACTCTTAGGCATCTGCTCCCTCCCTCCCACTGGGAGCTGGACCCAAAGAGTCACCACCCCCAACCACGCCCGGCTGAAGGCCTCCCTTGCACACACTGATGTGTGCAAGGAGAGGGGAGGCCAAGCCTTCAGGCTGAGTATTAACGGCCACAAGCACAGTCCTGTTGGGTGGCCTTTTGGCACAGAGCGCTTCCTTCTTTGCCTGTGCTGTCCTTTGGGACTCCATACAGCCTGGGATTTGTGACCCCACCCCCCCCAACCACAGCATCATCCTCACACCCAGGGGTTCTCAAGTTTTTGTAACCTAGTCCCCCAGTCACTGTATCAGAGGACCAGGCTCTACCCAGTGGAAACAAATGCCCTGTGAGGTCTGTACTCAGTTACAGGCATCTCAGTCCATCCCCTGTGGGACGGCGTGAGGATGTATTGTTTTAAATGGGGTAACGTTGTAACTGTTACCCCAAACTGGAGGAACTGCCGAGGTAACATCTATGCTGAAACCAGTGCTTCAATGCATCGCATGGCACTGTGGCTGTCCTCGGGCCCTGCCCTGGCCTCTCCTGCTGTTCCCCCTCCTCCCACTTCTCTTTAGGGGAACTCACCACATCCAGAAAGGAAGAGCAGGTCCCCTGAGAAGAGGCAAGAGGGACCCCTGTAGGGCTCCCCGTCCAGCAGGTACACCAGATGGCCTTGTGTGTGGCCAGGGGTGGCCAGAGCCCGGATCTGAAGCCGTCCCACACTAACCACATCTTGATGACACAGGGGACTGAGGAGCAAGGCAATAGGGGAGAGAAGGTACTAGAGCTCAGGCCATGCTAGTCCTGCCCCACCCCAGGCCCAAGGGGCTGCGTGAGTCACAGGAGTCAGGGCTTCTACACCAGAGAGAAGGCCCCAGTGCCCTGGCTTCAGATCCAAAATCTCCCCTCTTCCCAATCTGGGGGCCATGGCTGGATCAGTGGGGCATAGGCAGTGCCAGTCCTCAAGTGGGCTGTGATTGCTTTCTAAGGGCCAAAAAGGGCCTTGGCAAAGATCTAACTGCTGATACTCAGCTGAAGGACAGGGGCTGAGGGCAGGGGCCTATGGATGGGCCATCCCACCCCTGGGTCAGGGACTTACTGGGTGAGGTAGGGGATGCCGTCCTGAGGGCTCCCGTACACCCGACAGTCCTGGTGCCGCCGGCTGAGGTCACGGTTCCCTCCGCTGTGGTCCCTGTAGGATGGCAGAGACAGGCAGAGGCCTTGAGGGGCAACTGTACCAGGACTCCTTGCTTCCCTCTTCTCCATGGCGTCTCTGGGTCTTTGAGAATGGCATCCCCAGAACTTGCCATGCCCTTGCCCCACCACCTAGCCCATGCCAACTGATCTGGACTTTCTCAGCCCCAGGGTCA
Organism: Lyroderma lyra; assembly: GCA_004026885.1. Classification (NCBI taxonomy): domain Eukaryota; kingdom Metazoa; phylum Chordata; class Mammalia; order Chiroptera; family Megadermatidae; genus Lyroderma; species Lyroderma lyra. Next base: position 21,213 of record PVJL010000061.1, on the reverse strand, counting down.
GCAGCTTCTAATTCCCCCACCTGGTGCCCCCCACCTCCTGCACCCTGGACCAAATGCCGTAGTTGTCATCGTTAGTCACTGTACACTTTCATGCAGAGCTCTCTCTCCTATTAGACTATAATCTCCCTACGAGAAGAGATTGTAAGGTTTGTCCGTGTTCGGTACACAGTAGGCATTTAATACATGCCCATGAAATAAAGAGAAATGCCTGCCCTGCCCCGCACTGAGGCTGCAGGAGCCTAGTAAGTGGAGCAGTAGGAGACCCGCCCCTTCCCCTCCCCCTGTGCTGGTGGTGCCCCCTGTCCTGACTTCCCGACCCTCAGCCCAGCCCATCCTCATGAGGCCCAGGGCTGGCAAGCCCAGCCTGGGCAAGGGTCAGCCAGGGAAGATGGTCTGCACCCAGCCCCCGCACCCCAGCCCCTTACCAGTGCTTGTGGGTGCAGAGAATGGCAACCAAGGTAACGCCCTCCTTTTCAATGGAAGCCTGTGGGAGAGAGGGGGTACTGAGACTGAGGAACAGGGTGCAGGCAGGCAGACGAGACAGGGGCGTGGGTGCTGGGAGGACAGGAAAAGTGGGAGCGGGGAGGGAATGAGGAGCGGGTGAGAGGGGACGGCTGGGGGAAGGGCGGACAGCGGAGGCCCGGCGGGCACCGGGAGAAGGTGGGGAGGGCAGAGGGAGACGCGTGGAAGGGGCAGACACACAGGCATAAGGAGTGGGAGGGAACGATGGAGGGTCCGGATACGGACAGACAGAGGTGAGGAGAGAAGGAAAGGGTCAAAAAGGGGGCCACAGAGAGCGAGAGACACAGGAAACCCAGGAGACCCACGGTCCAGGGTCAGCATCGACCTCTCTCTGGCCTCGGTCCCTCCACGGCTGCCCTCCCTGCCGCCCCTCCCCCAGGCTGTCGCTGGGGGGCGGGGGGTGTCTCTGTCTATGTGTGCCAGTCGGGGTCTGTGTGTGAGTGCATGGGGAGGGGGCACATCCCACTGGCAGAGAGGCCAGAGCCAGCCCCTCTCTAGTGAGGGGAAGCTGCCAGTCCCCAAGGCGACCCCAGGGACCCCTGCCCCTCACCTGCACGGCCTGAGGGTCTGAAGGGTCCACAGCCACAGCCAGCCGGGCCTGGGTGTCGATGATGAGGTAGCTGTAGTTGTCCGAGAGGACGGGGATCGGAAGCACCTTCACTCCTGGTGGACAGAGATGGGCTGTGGGCGGGGTGACACCCAGCAGTCGGGGGTATGGGACAGCGAGCAGGCAGGGAGGAGGGTGGGCACAGGCGGGGGCCGTGCTGGCCCGGGCAGCCAGAGCTCACCATTGAAGAGGCGAGGCTGGGTCCTGGAGTGGCCTTTCGGGTAGCGGTTCCGAGCCCTGCGCAGCTGCTGGCGGTAGAAGAGGTACCCAAGCCAGGTGCGGGTGTACAGGCTGTACCTGCAGGGCGGGGTGTCTGCGCTCAGCTCCCGGGCCCTCGGGACGCCCAGGCCCATGTCTCCTCGCCCTTGGCCACCCGAGTCTACGCGACTCCATCACTGACTGTGTGCGTACTCTTTGCCCTGCTCAGGACTCAGGACAAGACGAAGACAGACCCACGCCAGCTCCGGGCCCATCGGGAATTCACGGAAGGGACGCCAGGAGGGTGAGGGGATTACTTGGATTACTTAGTAAAAGGGGTGGGGGAATTAGGAAGCTGAACTGGGTGGGAGTGTATTTCAGGAAGAGCAGTGGCGCACCGCAGTGGTGCCAGACGAGTGTCGAACCAGGTTCCTCGGCCCCACCTACTCAGCCGGTCCCGGGGTGGGGCCTGGGGATCTGCATTTCTAACAAGCTCAGGTAATGTTGATGGTGCTGGTCCTGGGGCCACAACTTTGAGAATCACTGGGGCAGAGGAAACTATAAAACCAGACAGCAGAGCTTGTTTGGGGAAACTAGAAAGTTCCGCTTGGCTGTTTGGAGGAGGAAGCAGGGAGAGGTAAGGCTGGATGAGCTGACCACCCTCCCTCCTCTGGCCACCACCGGTCATCCTAGGCTACACAGAGAAAAGGTGGCAAAAAGAACAGAAGGGACTTGTGAGTGACAGTCCTTCAAGCACACAGGGCCAGCTTCACAGGTGTGTCACCTGTGTGGCCCACACAGGGCCCCCTACTTGGTATAATGCCCTGCTGTTGCCATCTTGAAATCCTTAATGATTTTACCTTTGACCTGTTTGTGAAAGTGAAGTCTGATGGGACAAAGGAACATGCACTCGGGTGCATAGCGTGGTGGCAGTGCCCCCAGGGGCACAGAATTCTGGTGGGCCTACTACGTGTGGGAATTCAACAAGACTCAAAGTGATACCAGGTGAGTGTACGTGTACGGCGGAGCAAGGGGGTTACTGACTGGCCTGGGAGGCTGCTCTTTCAGTTCAGAATTTGCTTCAGAAGCACAGAAGAAAGCCGTGGTCTAAGACACTCAAATGACCAGGGAAACCTACCACCTCCTTCCTTATCCGGTTACTTCCCTGTGTGATCAAACCATCTCTGCTGCAAATGATGCCACAGAAGGAAAGGGAAAGGGGGTGACCCATCCGTCCCCCTCCTCTCAGGCCTTCCGTGCTCATGTGTAAGCAGAAGGTAGAGTGTGGAGGTAGAGAGAGCTGGTAGAAAGCAGGTGTAGCAAGAGCCCAAACAAGACTGGCTGAGTTAGTGTCGTGCAGCCTTTCCCGTGCTCGGCTAAGAACGAAATATGCATCCCTGGGCAAAAGAAAAAATGTGAATAATGTAGTCTCAGTGTCGCAGGGGGTCACCGAGATTCACATTTAAACCTGGCATGGCACAATATAAAAATGAATGGCAAACATTTATGCTGACAATTTAGATTTTTCATTTTTCTTTACTTACAATGACACGACATAGCAAACTTAAAACATCGTGGCAGGTCAAAAGACAGAGTGTAGGAGAAAGGAAACGCTTACGTTTTGGTACCTTTTGTGGCACTCTTTTCCTGCGGTTTGAACCAGAGGCTCAAATTTCATTTTACACCGGGCTGTACGAGTATGTAGCTAACCCTGCTAGCATGGAAAGGGGCCGCCTCAGGCCCTGGGCTCTCAGAAGGGACACTGAGGCAGGGGTGGGGGTTGGGACCACTTAGGGTTGTACAGCAAGTCTGTGAGAAAGGGGCGGGGGACGGATTCCGCCTGATTAAACTGGAGACAGAAAAGCCAAGGTGGTGGAGGCAGATGACAGACCGAGTCTCTGTAGGGACTTAAGCTGCGGCTGGGGACATGGAGCGCAGGCGAGACGGCTCTTCAGGCCGCTTCGGGAAGAGCTCGCCGATCTGCCTGCAAACAGCTGGAGCAGAAGCCAGCAGGCTTCCGTGACAGTTTGGTAGAGGTGATTTAGCTAAAGTTGAATGTCTGCAAGCCCTGCTTTTGTGTGCCCAGGCGCTTGTACTGACTGGGAATCGTGACACACCACGGAGGGGTGTGGCCGTCCTCTGTGCCCTTACGGCCATTTCCCTTCTTTCCCCTTTATTTTTAAGTCCGTTTCAGCCATTCCCTACTTTCAGTCCTTGGACGATACTTAGTGAGGCCTTGCTGTGGGCCTGCTCTGGGCAGCTAGGGAGCAAGGCGGAGCCTGCGCCCTCTTGCAGGTTACCTTCTAGTGGGACAGGCAGGACAATGAACACGGTGTCCAGTGAAGATGACACGACAAAACAGGGCCAGAGGACAGCGCGTGACGACAGGAGCTATTTTAGATGTTGTAGTCAAGGAAGGCCTCCTGGAGGCGACTTTCCAGGAAGTAAGGGAGCAGGTTGTGTGAGAATCTGGGGACAGCTCCCCAAGAACTACACAGAAGGGAAGTGCAGAAGCCCGAGTGGGGGCGGGAGGGAGGGAGCTGCGGGAGCTGCTAATTCTCGTGCTGGGCTGTCCTGGTAACAAAAAGCTGGCACGACAGAGCTGCCCAAGCAGAGGGGACTGGCGGGAACAACCTAATATTCTGGACTGGCTTCTAGACCAGAAAAAGAAAGTCAGTGGGCCAACTGCTGCAATTTCAGCAAGGTCTGGCGAGTCGATGATCATTTGTATTGATGTTAATTTGTTAATTTCTTGGTTTTGATAACGGTATCAAGGTTCTGAAAGACGTTCACACTCGGAGGCGCTGGGCGAGGGGTACGTGGGACTTCTGCGTACTATTTTTGCAAAGTCTGAAATTATTTCAAAAGGAAAGGATAAAAAAGAATAAACACATTTTGAAAATCACCCTTTCCTCTGTGCACCGACACCACCTCGCACCCACGCTTACAGTCCTGCTGCTGACTTATGCAAAGTCTAGTCTAGTAAAGGCAGGCTCGGGGTCCGGGCATGGCTTGGCCCCTCCTAGCCGGGGAGCTTGGGCAAGTGGTTGGTCGCACAGGGCAGGTTCCTCGTCTGTAAAATGGCGATACCGGGACTTTACCCCCGCGGGACTGTGTGAAGACTAAGTGACATAAAACAAGATAACAAATGGTAACGCTTAGTGAAGGGCCTGGCAGTGGAAAGTGCTGAGCAACTGTGTTTCCTTCCCACATTCAGCTAGGTGCCCCACACAGCTGCCCGCGCGGCTGTCCACATCCGGGAGGGGCTGATGAAGGCTCCCTGTCTTCTCTTTCTGGATGTTCATTGCACGTGCCTTGTCCACCAATGAACAGAAGGGAAGGTCCAGACCCATGAGAGCGGGCGCCGTGCACTAAGAACCTACAGTAAACAAGGCTCCTCTCTTTCACTGGCTTTATTTAGCAAATATTTACTGCACGTGCCAGATAGGGCAGGTAGCAGAGAACAAGGCTGCTGGGTTCCTGTCAGCATGGTGGCCAACAGGATCAATCCGGAAAACGGATCAATCAACAAGCAAGCAGTTAACTGTAGCTGGGGATGGAGGGCAGCAGTAGGAAGGGAAGCGGTCTTAATGTGGACACGGTGGTCAGGGGAGGCCTCTCCTCTGGGGACAAGCTCTGAGCTGGGAATGGAAAGATAAGAGGGAGCTGGGGGCCCAGCACTAAGGCCCAGGGGCAGGCAGGAGTGGGGCGTGTTATAGGAGTTGCTAGGAGACCTGGGCAGAGGCCCTGAGGGGCAGAAAGCACCAGAAAAGGCATCAGCAAGGTGGGCAGGGGCCAGGCCATGGCAAGGGGTGGAAAACTGCTGGCGGCTTTTAAAGAGCTCATGTGGCTGCTGGGTAGAGGGTGCAGTGAAATGGAGCTGAGTGGAAGGTGGCAGGGGAAACTGAGTCACTAGGTAGGAGAGATGACTGGGACCCAGACTAGAAGGAGATTTGGAGGTTGAGAAAGTTGGGAACAGCTGCCAGGCCTGAGATCTGTGCCCCGCTGGCTGTGGGGACAGGGATGGGGTGGACTGTATCGGCCTGAAGTGTGGATCACAGTGCAGGGCAGGGGAAGGCAGGCCCAGGCATGGAGGGAGGGAGGGGCCTGAGGACCTGCTGACACTGGGACACTCTCCAGGTTCCCAGACCCCGACAATGGCTTCCACATGACTCTTTCAAGTTTCTGAGCTCCAGCTCCTCCTTCCTCTGCATGCACGTGGCCAGTGTCACAGTCACCAAGGTCCAAAACCATGCTTGTCAGCTCTTCCTCCTGCTGCTCCTGTCATCCCTCCTAGTTTAACCCTTTCTCTGGCATATACATCCAAAACAGACTCCCTCTCAAGGTTGCCTTCTACCCCCCATGGCTCACCAGGGAACAGGCCCTAGAAGCTCTTTAACTGGCCCTGCGACAGCCTCCTCTACCCATCTCTCTGCTCCGATCCAAACTGCGAACCACTGTTGACTGAGTCTGGCTCCTGCTTGAGGGCCTACAGCGGCTCCCCGCTGCTGAGAGTGTGCGACTCCTAGTCGGGCCCTGCATGCTAGGACTGAAGCAAGTCTCTGTCTCCTCCCCTCTGTAGGCCCAGTGAAGACCCTGTGCTCCCAAGAGTGAATGAGTAAAAACCCCCAAATGTCCACCCACAGCACCAAGAAACAGTGGCCTAGTCAGACCATGGTAAACTACACAGGTAGGAAAACAAAGAATCTAGAGCACCAGGTCTCAGCATGCACAAAGCTCAAACTAACAGACAAACTGCAGAGAAAACAATCTCATAATATTTATTAAAAGTGCATAAGCACACACCACCATCATCCATATTGTTTAGGAATACAGATGTGCGTAATAAAAGAATTCAGGCAGCTGAGGGGAAGGGGAACACTCAGGGTTCCCTCAGGGGCAGGGACGAGGTGGGCTGCAGACGTGGGCACAGTGGCTTCCCAGGCTCTGTAGTATTTTCTTGAGCTGGACAGTGGAGAGATGGTAATCTACCTGCTTTTGAATGCCTGATATAACGCATTAAAATTTCACAACTGTCATCCTCTTGCAGGTTTCTGGTCTGGAATACCCTCCAGGTCTTCTCTGCTTCCTGGAATCCTAAGACTTCTTCAGGGCTTGACTCAAAGGCTGCATCTCCGGGATTACCCCAGGAGGAAGCCTCCTTCCCCTGCACTCAGCCTTGCCCCACCCCTGCACAAGGAGGGGTGAGGCCCTCAGAAGCGGGGCCTTATCGACTTCTACTGGAGCCCTAATCAGGACCAGGCAAAGGGCATTCGGATTCGGCTGGAGATCCAGCCTGCTCCCAGTGGCTTCCCTGTACCCCCTCAGATACCCCCAGTACAAGCAGAGCACAGAAGCAGCCCTCACGAAATGTTTAGTGACCAAGAAATGCCAGGGAGGGCTGGGCATGCTGGTGTTAAAGCCACCAGGCACAGAAAGTGGACTGTCTACTTGGCACCCTCTGCGACTGGCCCAAAGCCAGCCTACGGCCCTGGCAGCCCAGTGGGGAGTATCTAGAGCCCACATTACAGCCACCTCTGCCCCTGCCCTCCTCTCCCTTCTCCACCCACTGCTTCCAAGTCCCTCCCATCTCCCTGCTGCACCCATATACCTAGCCACACAGGGTGCTCTGATAAGCAGGTCACCTAGATTCAAGGGCATGGGTGGGGCTCTGTCAGCGGAGCACAAAATCCTGACTTCCCCAGACCCAGGGGAGGCAGGGTGCTGAAGTGGAGGAGCTGAGGGAGCACAAGACAGGGGTTCTACAGACAGGTCGACAGTCCTGGCTCTGCCCACCCAGGGTAGGGCGTCTCTCCAAAGCTCACAGGTTCATCTTTAATGACAGTGACCTTTTCCACAGCTTTCCTTGACCTGACCTAGGAGCAGCCTGCAGCTTAATGCCTCCTATGCATTTGGAAGGGATTTGCTCAGGATCACAGAGCAGTAGGAGGTGGGACAGAGATTCACCCCGGCAGTATGACCCTGGGGTCCACACTCCCAACTGCTAAAATTCTCCCCAAACCACAAATGAGGGGCTAGGATGAGATGTAGAGGCCGGAACTATTTGTAGGCAGCCCCAACTCCCTGGAGGGCCTTTGCTGAGAAAAATGATACATCAGGGTGGTTATGGTGATCAGACACACAGCCCGGGGCCTGGCCTCTGGGACTCCTGGGACACTAGTTTGGATCTCTTCGAGACACAGAGCCCTTTGAGAATCTGGTGATCCCTGTGACCAACATATTACATAGGCAGCATTTTGCCCTAACAGCAGAGGGTCAGAGACCCCATGGACCTCAGGATAAAACATCTTGAATTGGAGAATCCCGAAGACCCCTTTCAAATCAAGGCTGTGTGATCCCTAATCCTGGACTAGGAATGGGTTGATGGTTCCGTCGGGAGCATCTGAGCCAGATGCAGAAGCCAATTTAGGAAAAAGGAGCAGCAGACCCTAGGGAGAATTTGAGATCTTGCTCCCTGGCATATGTTGTCAGGTTTGCTCAAACAAACTCTTGTAAAAATTAAACAGACAAACAAACAGACCCTCACAGGGAAAATGTGGAGAAGGAGTCACTGGGAAGGACTTGTCCTGCCTCACAGGGAGGGCACTGCCCCATGGAATGGGCCCTACAGCTTCTGTTCTTTTGCTGCCTGAGACAAGAAGCAGAGCCCAACGAGCTCCTGACTTAAAGGATGACACTGACCTCCAGGGCCAGATGTGAGGTTCAAACTCTCTGCCATGGGGTCCCGAGGCATGGTCAGAAAGCTGGGATCTAGGCTTTGGGTCACCTGCATCAGATTGATCCAGGGGTACTGGTTAAAGAAAAAGATTCTGGGAGCTCCCTGGTGGTGCAGTGGCTTAAGGCTTTGGTGCTGGCGCTGTCAACACTGCGGCCTGGGTTCGATTCCCGGTCAGGGAGCTACCCACATACGAAAGAAAAAGATTCTGATTCAGTGTTTTGGGGGCCTGGAACTAACCACAGTCACCTTACCCAAAAGAAAAGTTTCCTAATTGGACCTCTGGGACCCAGGTGGGAGACAGAAAAACCACTCTGCTGGGCAGGGCTGGGGGTGGGGACAGCCGGTTGGGTCAGCCCTGCAGCTGTTCTGAGGGGCCCTCCCTGAGGGTTAGGGCTGCAGACTCAGACCCAGCTGCCCCAGTGAGCGGTCCCGGGTGCGCCGTCTGCTGCTCGCCTCACTGAACCGGAGCGTGGCTTCTCTGCTGTCCGAGTCAGAACCCCCAGCACCGTGGGAAGCCGGTGGGACTCTGGGGACAGTGAGACACAGCCCCGGCCCGCTAGCCCCTGCTCTCCAGCACACAGTGGAGAACATACGATGATGTTCTTCCTCTCCTCCCTGAAGGGCAGTCTCAGCACTGTGGGCAGCCCAGAGAGAGGTCTGAGGGCTTTCAAGTGTCTGTTCCAAGTAGGCCCTGGGTCCCAGCCTCAGGCCAGCGTAGGACAGAGGGGAGCAGCGTAAAGGGGAGCTCTACATCTAACAGAATGACCTGGAAGCCCCTATTGCCAGGGGCACCTGTCTTGACCCTCCCCTGGTACTCCCTAAATGACTCCAACCCTGGTGAGGCCCCAGACTCTACCAGGACCCAACAGGCAACGAGGCTGGCAAGGCCTCTGGCCAGGGGGCACTTTGGGCTTCTCCTCTCATGCTCCCCAGGCCCCAGGCCCCTGGTTTTGTTTGTTTTGGGTCTGCTTCTTTTGGCTTTCCCCAGCTCTCTCTCACTCTAGTCCCAGGCCCTCTTGATCCAGTCCTCCCTGGGCCAGGCTGGCAGGAGTGCCTGGGGGAATCAGACCTGTGAACACTGAAGGCAGGAGCGAGAACGTGCCACGAAGGCTGTGCATGTGGCCAGCCACAAACCCAGAAACGGCGGTCTGAGGACGGCTGGACTTGGAGGGCCACCAGGACAGAGCTCTGCTGGGGTGAGGGCCAGTTCCAAGGCTGCTCGGGGATGAGAGCAGCTGAATGCCTTGGGCTCTCTCAAGACTAAGGACAGTGAAAACGAGACAGTTGGAAAGGCCCCAGGATGAGTGTCCTGAAGATGCCAGCAAGCCCAGGAGGTGGGGTGGGTGGTTACTTCGCCATGCCCAGGAGAGGGGCCGTGCCTGCATGTGGTCAAAGCACAGTCCTGCCCAGGAGGTCAAGGGGCCTGTGTCCGCCATCTCCATGCTCATCCAGGGATGGTCCTCTGCAGACTCTGAAGCCCTGGGCAGCCGTCCCCTCCTTCCCAGGGGCAGGAGGAGGAGCTGCTGAGGGCTCCTGGGGAGGACCGGAGGCACAGTCATTGCTGGAGGCCTGTCCGTGCGTCTCAGTCCTAGCTGGGAGGCCTGGACTAGTTCTGCTTGCCACAATCCCAGGCCACCTGCCCAGCCAAAGCCCCTGGGTTTGGTTTCGTTTTGATCTGTTTGTTTTGGCTCCCCCTCTGCCTCCCATCCCCCAACCCCAACCCCAGGCCCTCTTGATCCAGTCCTGCTCCCTGAACCAGGCCAGTAGGAGTCCACGGGGGAATCAGACCTGCCGACACCTAATGCAGCAGCGGGCGAGAATATGCAATGGAAACTCCGGGGGGGGGGGGGGGCGGAGTGCCAGGGGCCGCTCTGGAGGCAGGGGTGACTTCTGACTGGGGAGGGCTTCATAAAGAAGTTGGCTCCTGGGCCAAGCTTTTCATTCATCCACTCACTAGAAGGACATTTCACAATGGCCACCTCGGTGCCAGGTACCATTCTGCCAGCTTGGACCCAGCACTGAATGAAGGGTCTTCCCGCATGCGGCTCATGTTCTGGTTGGGGAAGAAAACCAATGAGTCATGTCTGTCACACGGTGGCATGTGCTATGGAGAATGATGACGCTGGGGAGAGGCAGGGGTCAGGGTGCTGCTATTTTTACACGGGGTGGTCAGGGCAGTCCCCTCTAATCACATGAAGTTGGAGCAGAGGCCTGAAGGAGGTGAGGTAGCAAGCCGTGTGGCCATGGTGGGGTGGCGGGGGAGAAGGTTCTAGTGAGAGAGAACAGCAACAAGAGGGCTCCGAGGTGGGACCGCCTGGGAGCGTTTGAGGTAGAGCACCGTGGCCTGTGTGACCCAGCCAGGATGACCAAGGAGAGCAGAAAAGGTGACACAGGGCCTTCGACAGGTTCTGAGCAGAGAAGTGACCTCTTTCTGAATTCAATTTTAAGTTTCATTCTGGTTGGAGGTACAGTGGCCAAAGGAAGCCATCAATTGAGGAGGCCAGGTGGGAGACGTGGGTTGGCCCGGGGCGGGAGCTGGGGAGGTGGGGGTAAGTGTTCAGATTTGAGATATATTTTGAAGGTCTGACAGGCTCTGACAGAAGTATGGAAAGAGCCTGGAGAAGATGGAACCGGGAAGATCTGTAGGGGGTGTGGGAGGACCCCAGAGGCCTGGATGAGGGGTGTGGACCCCACTTTGTAGGCACTGTGGCTTTGGGAAGGGGCTACCTGCTTAGAGACTTGGTTTGAAGACTAATCTGGCAGCAGAGGGGAAGCTGGGTGAGGGGAGAGCAGAGAAGCCACTGGAGATGTTGGGGCTGAGCTCTCTCAAGTCCCAAAGGCCTGCAGAAAAGGCCCCTGCCCGCTCCTGCAGGCTGTGCTATGGATGGCCCAGCCCACTGCCTCTACCCAGCGTATTTAGGCCACCAGCAGGTGGGCCATTCACCCAAGGGCTCTCAGCTCAGGACTCCTGCCACCCCCTGAAGTTAAGCCAGTGAGGCTCACTGGCCCCAGAAGTGGAGCAAAGCAAAGTTTGTCCCAGGGAGGGGTGGTTTTGCTTGGGTCAGAAGGGTCAAGAAAGATCCTCTGTGCCTGGGAATGGAGAGGGGGCTTGGTGAAGGAGGGAGAGAGGGCTTCATCAGCTGCGGCTGTCCAGCCACAAAGGCTGGCTACTGTCCACCTTCTCAGCTCTACAGGCATGCCCAGCCCTGAATGAGCCCAGCCTTATTCCCCACTCACCCTGACTCTGCAGACAGAGGCTCTGCTCAGGGCCCCATTCTTCAAACCCCCGTCAACTACCACTGAGAAGGCAAAGGGGCAAAAGGGAAACTGAGGCAGGGAAGGGGATGCACACGGGAGAGCCCACACTCCTGATCCCAGCCTCCTCACATACCCTGTTACTCCTGGGGAACATGTCATGCCCAGACTCCTGTCACAGACTGGGTCCCTGTTCCCTGCCCCTGTCCCTACTCCTTGAGGACAGCCATCAGACTCTGCTAACATCTGCAACCCCACAGTCCTGACCCAGGGCAGCTGTGTTCACTGAATGAATGAAGGGATGTGGGATTTCCTGATGGATGGGTGGGCAGGATGGGAAGACAGTAGACGTATAATATGTAAGGAAGCTCCAGAAAGAGCCTGCCGGTGCCAAGTTCCCTCCGTCCCCCCCACCCCCCACTACAGAATAAGCAACTGCTTACATGTGCTGAGCACTTACCCTGAGACCAGCCCTGTGCATACATGCACAATGTCATTTGATCCTCACAGGAGCCCTAGGAGGTAGGCACTATCACTATGCCCATTTCACAGATGCAAACAACTGAGGCACAGAGAGGCTGCGTTATTTGTCTAAGGTCATATGGCTACTAAGCAACAAAGCTAAGATTCAAAAGCAGATTTGTTTGACCCTTCAAACTATGTGCTTAACTACTGCACACACTGGCTTCCAAGTCCTGCAGAGTCCCAAATGTATGTGTCTACCACAGGTTAGCCCAGGCCAACCCTCCATTGTGCCCAGGTATCCTCATCCCAAAACAACTGGGCATGGTGCTGTTAGTGATAACATGAACCATCGCTCCTCTCCCAGGCGTCACATAGTATTTCCAATCTGCCTTCCACCCCCAACAGATTCCTCTATGTGTGGTCCTCTTGGGCACGTTTAGGGTGCAGTGTACTCATGCACTCTGCCCCTCCTCATCATGCCCTGTCCTATCCTGTCCCCTCCTTCTCCATCCTTCCTGGAGGCACCCCCACAGCATCAACACCTGCCCATTTCCCCCAGCTTGTTTCCTGCTAACACCCCCCTGTCCCTCCCAGCAGCCAGCATCCTCTCCCACAGGGACTGGACTGATTGTTTCCCAGACCATGGAGGGGCAGGTTCTGGAACTCTGACTCCAGGCACGCCCTTCTGCTCTGCAAATTTGGGGAGTGGATTCCAAGGCAACCTTGAAAGGCAAACACAGGAAAGCCCATAGGAACACTGAATTCCAAAGGAGCTCTCTGAGAATTCCAAGTGTGTGGAGTGGGAAACTCCTAGATCCTACCTTCTAGGAATATCCAAAGCCCTCGGGATTCTCAGATGGCAAACCTGGGAATTCTGATCTCAGGACTTCGAGATCCAGTGGAAATTTCTATTTCCTACTTCTTTAGGCCTTTTGTATGACTTCGACATTACCAATTTTGAAAGCTAGAAGTAGATTTTAACATTCTTCCACAAAGAGAGCTATAAAATTCCCAGAAATTTAGCAGGGAGAAATATTTTTTAATCCAAAATATGAAGACATTTAAATACTTATAAATCTCATTATTTTAATGCTATTTGCAGAGCAATGGTGACTTGATTAGAACATTGAGAATGTGATCAATGTTTGGTCTATTAGAGATGTGAATGCACCAAAAGACACACACAAGACTCGCTGCCCCACCACCATGTTTTTCCAGGTTTTCCCCACCAGGCCCTTTTATCTCTATTTCTGAGGCTGAGCGTGAAGCTAATTCTAATGCTGCAGCTTCTGGGATGTGGGGGGTGGGGGGCCATGAGGGGAGGGAGGGTGGGGAGGAGGGGTGAATTGTACAATGTCTTCTCAGAAGCTCAGGAAATTCCCAAGCCCTAGGTCCTCCCCCAGAACCTGGCCTGTGGCCAGGGCTCCCACAGTTCCCGTCCCCAACAGCGCTGTCCTTAAACTGGGGCTTGAGGTCTTGCTCCCTGGCTCTGCCGATAGTGGGAAGGGGAGGGGGGCCCCTGAGGAAGCCTTCTTGGGGCTCCTTCCCTGCCTTCGGTGTCTCAGTGCAGAGAACAGACCTACTTAGCCACTCTTGCCTGGCCCCGGGAAGCGGAGAGGTAGCGGAGAGGGGGAGAGCTGGGACGGGAGGGAAGAGGGGAACAGGAAAAAGTCACTGGCGATCAGCAACCACAGCAAGTCAGGCAGAGTGAGTGGGGTCGAATTTCACAGCCTGAGGCTTCCGGGGGTTGCGAGATAGCGGGATAGAAGGAAGGGGACACACTGACCTACGGGGTTGGGATTCTCACTTGGGACAGAAGAGTGGTGGGGAGTTGGGTGATGGGGAGAGGGACAGGGACACGTGGAAGGAGTTGGCAGTTTCAAATGACACTTAGATGGTCTGCAGCATTCCGTCTCTCCCGCACCTGCCCACCGAGGGCCTTCTCAACCCAGGATACTGCACCTACCCCCCTTCCCAGCTCCTCTGTCTCCGGCCCCTCATCTGGCTCTTTTGCCCAGATGTCCTCCCAGGCCCCATTTCTGGCCACCCTGGCCTGCCCCTCCAATTCTCATACAAAATTTCCAACCCCCCCACACCCTTTCTCTTGCCCCTAAATCAAGTTTTCTCCAGCCCGCCTCTCCGACGCTCTTCTCTGGATCTGGATCCTCCAGTCCTCACCCGGTACTAATCCCGAGCCTCCCCGAGCCGCCGCCGCTCCGCGTGCCCGCCTTCCCAAAGCCCGCATCCCGTCGGAGCCCGGCACTAACCCAATTCGGAAAAGCAGCCGACTGCTGCGCGCCATGAATAGGCCGCGGAGGGTCCGCCGCGCTCGGCAGCTGCGGGGGCTCAGGAGCAGGGCGAGGACAAGGAGCAGCAGCCCGCAGCTGGCGACCCACAGGCACGACGCAGGCCAGCTTTGCCAGGCCATGCTGGGGGCAGGCGCTCGCGGCAGCCTGCGCGGAGGGGGGGGGAGGGGGCGGGGCGTTGCTAGGCAACGGCACGGCCCAGGCCCCCAGCGGGGCAATTGGGGGTTTGGGGTACCGCCCCCTGCGCCGGCTTGCTGGGGGGCGTAGGGGGCATTGTGGCCCCGCCTCACCATTGACTCTCATTCGAACCCGCCCCCTCGCCTCCCTTGGCCCCGAGCACTCCACGAATGCCACCGGCGTTGGAGGCCTGGCCCCGCCCCACACTTGGCCCGGAGGCGGGACCGGAGCGCTAATCTCTGTCTACAGTTGCCCAAGTCCTGCGAGGGGACCAAGGCTTGCATACCGCCCCCCACACCCTCTCACCTTCCCCCGCTAGGAGGGCTCTGGGAGAGCCCCTGGAATGGTCCTCTTGGCGGGAAACCTTAGACTCATAAACTTCCAGATTTAAGCTGGGAGGAGCCTGCGAGATCTTGTGGGTCAGCGGCCACATTTATTCAGTCACTAAATTACTTTTCTATGTCCTCCTGTGTGCCAGGCACTGAGCAAGACTCAGGATGCAAAGCTCCAAGACACAGTCTCTGCCTGCTGGCAGCCTACAATCTAAAATCTAGAATCTAGAATCTAGCAGATAAACCAAATAAGTGAACAAACATAATTGTGCATGTGTGTGTGTGTGTATACACACACACATATATGTATCTGCTATATATACGTACATACATACATAAGTATGTGATTGAAGGCAATGATATGGAGGACAGAGGATCAATTTACATGGGGGAGGGGCTCCTTGAGCAGGTTACAGGTAAGCCACACCAGGAAAGATAAGAGGCCACAGAGCCTCAGAAAGAGTAACTGGACCAAGGTTATGCAGCAATGGGTGGCAGAGACAGGACTAGGACCAAAATATTCTGACTCCCAAACCCAACGGGATTTCCACAACACTACCCGCCACACAACCCCTACTTTGGCCTCCCAGAAGGCTTCCACAAGTTCTTACTGTCTGTGGGATGGAAAGAGACATAAGGACAGGCATGGTGACATCCACAAATTTGGGCAAACCGGAGCTAGGGCTGAGCTCCTGGCTAGCTCTAGCCTTGGCCCAGCTCGGAAAGGGAAGGAAATGCTTCAGCCCAGCTAGCTCTCCCTCCCACTGGGGGATGGCTTGAAGGAAGCAGGGGAGGTGGTGCTCTGCCTTCTTCCCTGTGACCTGTGCTCCAATTTGAGAGAGGCTAGATAGCCTGCTCCCAAATCACACATTGCCTCTCTCCCTCTGATGTACTCTAATTGGATAGTTGGGCAAAGGCTGAATCCCCAGTGTGAAGAGTATAAAGTATAGAATCTTCATACACAATGAATTGGAAGGCTCATAACCCACCACACCCCCAAAAACCCAACAGATGGATTAATTATCCCCAAACTGAATTGTAATCCCAGCACCTAATCCTGGGTTTTATTCAGAAACCCCAGACAAACTTTCTCTTAATGTGGATACATTTTGAGAGCCAGAGCCTCTCTATCTCCTTGCCCACAGTTCAGCTTTTTTAGGTGCCTGGCACATAAAGGGGTCTCAATAAGCAAGTATCAGATAGAATTGAATTAAACCTTTGTTGTGAGCTTCCTACCTGTGTGTGCTGCAGAGGAAGCACAGTGAGGAGACTGACAAACTAATTTGCACAAGGTCCTTCCAGGCCAAGGGAGTTTATATGTCTCAGTCTGTGGCTATATACACAAAGTGAAGAAGTATGAAGCCTCATCAAAAGTCATTGTGAATATACCTTTTTGCAAGGAACGCTGTGCCAGGCATTATATTGAGAAATTAAAACACAGTCCCTGTCTTCTGAAACAGGAAACACAGGCTCAGGCATGAGATGACAAAGAAGACAGAGATGAGTGAATTCTAGTCTCAAGCCACACACCACATTAACAAGATTACAGGTAATAATCTAAGGTGTGTTTTATAAAATACAGAGCCAAGCCAGAAGTGGGGATAAGAAGTGAGGGTGGATGATTCGGGGGACTCATGCAGGCTCAGGAAGCCATCTACCCCTCCCCTGGACTGTTCTGGAAGACTTCCAACATCTGCTCCAAATCTGCTTTAGTTTCACTTCTGTCCCATGAGAATCTTCTGTGCCTGTCAGACTGATGCCTCATTATTCACCCACTCCTGAACTCTGTACCTTATAATACCTGATGACTTGTAGTCCCCTTGGACACGTGATAGTGTTTCACACCCTCATGACTTTGCACGTGCTGTGCCTTCTGGGGTACCATTCATCTTCTGTTCCCCAAAGACTCAGATCAGGTATGCTCTCTTCAAGAAAGCTTTTCTCGATCATTCCCACCCCAGCATGGGCTTAAGCATGACCCCCTTGTGCAGCTCTAGGTCTTGTACATACAGCACATACAGTATAATACTTCTATCATTCAACGCAATGCCCCCATGCTCTATTTTTCTTGTTTACATGTCTACCTCAGAGTCGAGAGTTGTGAAGACTATTGTCTTCCTTAAGAATAGGAATTATGATTTATTTTTTTCATCTTCGAATCTCCAGTTTCTGGCATGGTGCCAGATACATTCTAAATACAAATAATCTGTGAAATGTCCAACTCCAAGTTGGGCCCCTTGTCACCATGAACTAGCCACACTACTCCTCGAATGTGTCAAGCTCCTTCCCACCTCAGGGCCTTTGCTCATGCTCTCTCCTTGTGGAACTCTCTTTCTTCAATTCTTTGACTCAGGAGGGAGGGCCACTCGTGAACAGAGTGTCAGAACAAGCCTGGTAGCTGCCTGTATTTCGTAACAGTAGGGAAGGCTGCAGGAGAGCCAAGTTTGAGGACCCATACACTCTAGGTCTTTGCCCATGACCTCTTCCCCTGAGTGGCTTGGGAGGCCCTGCCAAGGCTAAGGTTTGCCTTTGCAACTCTCTGAGGGAGAGGCCCATAATAACCTTGGTCAGGTGACTGGCAGTCGTGCGATTCTAACCTGTGATATGGTAGTTTTAGAGCTTAACTCACAAAGAGCCAGCTCCCTTCCAGGTTCCTGGGTCAGGACGGGGATTCTTACATCTGTTTCTTATTCACTCCCCATCTCAGGCTGTTCCTGGTGTCTGAATCCTGCCTTCCCAACTGGCCTGGCAGCTCCCCTCCGCATGGAGAGCCTGCCTTCATCTCTCCATCATAGCTCAAGCTTTTTTTTTTTTTTTTTTTTTTTTTTGTATGTGGGTAGTTCCCTGGCCGGGAATCGAACCCAGGCCACAGCGCTGACAGCACCCTCGACAAAGCCTTAAGCCACTACACCACCAGGGAACTCCCACGTAGCTCAAGCTTGATGCCTGCTACTTGGCTGGCATTCAGGAAACCACAGTGGTAGTGATGATGATGATGATGACAACGATCATGACAGTAACACAATTGTGAAGGAGCTGAGATGATTGGAGCTATTTGAATGTTAGAGAAAAGACACATCTTGTTGGTCCAGGGTGAAGTTAGTTCAGTTTTGAAAAGTGCAGAAGTGGTGGCTATAGGATAATCTGGTCTCCACTATTTGAAATCAGATATAGTCTTACTTCCCTTTACAGATAAGAACACCAAGGCACTGAGAGATCAAGCCAACTGCTGCAGGTTGCACAGAGAGGAGATGGGAAGGCTGGAGGCCTTCTCGGAAGGTTTTCCTAGATGTTGAAAAGGGAAATAATAGAACTGTGCTCTTCTCTTGCTCTAGGATGCTGTCATCTGCCTGTGATGGCTGGAGCTATGGCAGTCATTTTAGGACTATGAGCGAACAGCTCAAGAGGATATTCTAACACACTGATGATGGCAGAGCAAAAGTGAGATGGAACCAGTATGCTTGATGACACATCTGAGCCCCTGAATCAACCAGTCTGGCTTACCCTGCCCCTGGATTTCTCATTTTGCGACATCTAAATTGTCCTTATTGTTTAAGCCACTTTTAGTTGGGTTTTTTGATGCCTGCAGCTGAAAGCACTGAAACTACTCATAGTGCTGTGGGTAACTTTTACATTTTAATTATAAAGTGGGGGAAAGCAGGATATAAAACTGTATACATGTCGTATAACTGATATGAACTGTAAACTAAAATGCATAGGAAAAAAATAAAAAATGCTACCAGTGATGATCTATGATTGATGGACTCATGGGGGATCACTTTTTAAAAATACACTTAAAAATATTTCCTGATGTTCTATAGTGAAGAGGTATTACTATTTTAATCAAAAATGTTATTTTATCAAAACAAAAGAAAGTAGCCCTCCTTGCTGCCTCTACTTCTCACTTCCTGTCCAGGCTCGGGCCGCTCACCTGAGCTCCTGCCCACACCATTCCATCCTAATTTGGCTCTGACCCCATGAACCTCAAACCTCTTTGTCACTGTTTGGTCATTTGGGCAGAGCCTTCTTCTTTCCTTGCCTTCCCTGCCACAACCTCTCCTGGTTCTCCTCTCATGCCCCTTACAAGCTTCCCCTGCTGCTACTGTTGCTGTCACTCATGTCCAGGGTCCCCAGAGGTCGTTGTTTGGCTTCCTACTCTACATTCACTGCTTCCCCCGACTTCAGCTGTCACTTGATTTATAACTCATCACTCCCAGTGAGAACCATCTGACCTTGCTTTCCTTTTGAGTCCCAATTCTAAAAGTCCATTTTCTTCCTGGTCATTTCTGGTGCTGGGACAGGTATAGGGAATCTCGGTCTCTCTGCAGAAAGGGCTGATGAGCTGCGCGGAGCTCTTCTGAGGCTTAACTATGATTACCCAAGTAAAGGACGCAGTGCCCAGGTCATCACAGTTCCTCGTTAAATATTTACTGACGTTACTGTGTTTTGTATCATTCTTGCAACATCAACGTGTGGTCCACGTGGGTGCTCAGATGGAGATTTTATGAATGCCCTCCGATTGCCATCACTCAAATTTAGGCCCTTGAGTCCTAACACCTGGTCCACTGCAGGCACCTGCAGCCCCCAGCCCCCATCCACCTTATGTAGTTATCAGACAAAGCCTTTGGAAGCTCAGGATTGAGACACGTTTGCCCCCGATCAAAGTCAGTGTCTACACACAATTAAATTCATATTGCTGATTTAGCATACCCGGTTTTCTAGTGTTTTATGCTCCCACTGGCCTCATGTGCCCCATTCAGGTCACCGTCCTGGGTTTTTTGCTCCCTCCTTTCCCCGTACACCTGTCCCACCACATCTAGGGAAATCCTTTCAGGCATGCTTCTGTGTATCTTCTGTCCCAGCACCCCCCAGGTGACCTAGATCAGTCCCAGGAGTAGCTGTAACTCATTAAGGCCCGGTTCTTAGTCTGGGGAGTTTTGCAGGAGCTCCCAGCGGGCGGGAGGGAGGAGGCGAGTTCAATCCCCAGGGAGACTGGTATGCCCTACCTTTTCATACAGCTCCTTTAAAGTTAAAATTAAATTCAGTCTCCTCTTTCAACCCCTTTCTGATCACCCCAGCTCTTTGCAATGCTGGTCACTGCTCTATGTGGGTGGTTTGAAAAGGATCGCTCACTGCTTTCCACGTTGCACCATGGGAGTGGGGGAGGAGGCACTGGATCTCCTTTACAGGCCTGTGGCTTCTCTGTAGGTAGCAGCAGTGCCCTCTGCTTCTTGGTCTCTCCGCACCTCAGTGCCTGGCACCCTGCTCGACACATGTAGGGTAATAAGTGTTAGCTCAGTTGCGGGGGACGGAAGAACAGAACAAGCGTGTATCATGGTCTCCTGTGCACCGACGGGGTCTGCATCAAGCCCTGGCATCACTTCATTGTCCTAACAACTCTATAAGGAAGGTAATGGTGTCCTCCTGTCAGAGATGAACAACTGAGGCCTGCAGAGCCTAAATGATGTGCCCCACCATAGACCTAGTAAGTCACAAAGCCAGAATTCAGTCCTGGTTTTATCTGACCTCAAAGTCCAGGCTCTTCCTGCTGACACTGTGCTGCCGGCCAGGGTAGGGAGTCTGCCAGGAAACAGATGACACACTCAAACTGGTAACTGAAGGACAGCTTTATGGAAGGACTGCTCTACATGGCTATGGGCAGGGTACAGGAGACGGAGGGACAGTACCATTTCCCAGGGCTAGTGACAGTGAGGCTCTGTCACCACCTCTAGGCTGACAGGTGAGGGGAGGGAGGAGTAATGGAACTTGGAGGGGCAGAGCTGTGTGTGTGACAAGGGCCACCTGGCCCAAGTGGTTGAGGGATGAGCCGGTCCTTACCCCCCAGGGAGGGAGAAGAACAAATACCCCAGCCCCACTGGCGCCCTGCCTCCTCCCCTCTCCCATGGAGCTCCCTGTTGGCCAAACTCAACTGAGGGTGGAGGATGAAGAGCCCATCAGTGTGTCCACACTGGTCACCTCCGAGCACAGTGGAGAAGGATGGAGATGGACGTGGGGCGAACAGAAGACAGGCAGCCGACAGGGCTAAAGAAGATATGTGGGTTTGGGGTGGCTGACTCTTCAGAGGTGGAGGCTGGCCACCACTTGTCACCTGATGACCAGGACAGCTCCAGAATGGCCTCCCTGCTCTCATGCTCCACCCCCAACCCGTCGGCCCCTCGGAGCCAGGGATTTTCTTAAAATATGGCCCAAATCATGTCTTGCCCCTGCTCAATTCAGTGGCTTCCCTATAGGACAAAATCCAAAATCCTTAATGAGGCCCAGAAAGTCCTACAGATGTGGTCCCTGCCTACCTTCCTAGTCTCCTCTTAAGGCTACACCCCAGTGTTTACCACTCCCCAGCCACACTGGTCTCCTTGAAGTTTCCAGAACACCCCAAGCTCTTTCAGCTTTCGTGTAGCCTCCACCACCTTCATACAGCTTGTTCCTTCAGTGAAGAATGGTTCACAGCATGCCTGCCACTGTGCACATACACACTCATACAAACCCCATGCACACATACCCCCCACACACCCAATACACACACACACCACACACATACACACACGCACACACACCCAATACACACACACACACGCACACACACACACACCC
>PVJL010000060.1:656559-703357 GCA_004026885.1 Lyroderma lyra | reverse complement strand
CGGGGCGGGGATAGAGGCCGGGTGGAGCCGGGCCTGGGTCCAGGCAAGCACCGGGTGGGCCGAGGGTGGGGACAGGGCGGGGCTGGGGCGAACACCGGCAGATGCTAGGCTGGGGGCTGTGGCGTGGGGGGTACTCACTCAGGACGATGAGGATGCCTAGGATGAAAAGGATCCCGGCAATGATGAGGCCTCCAATCCTCAGGGATTGGTAGTCTATGGACAGCAGGAGGAGGGCAGGGAAGGGAGGAGGAAGGATAGGAGAGGGGCAGAACGAGGAGGAGGAGAGGAGAAAGAAGATCAATGATAGGAGGGAGCAAATATGGGGGGAGGGAGGAGATGGATCAGGGAGACAGAGTGAAGAAGGCGGGCAGTGCAGGGAGGAGGGAGGAAACAGGGGAGCAGGGAAGGATGATGGAGAGGGTGAGGGGGACAGAAGGTAGCAGAGGATGAGCCATAAGATCCCAGAGGAGAAAGGAGAGGGAGCGTCAGAGAGACAGAGAGGGATCAAATAGATAGAGACACAGGAAGAAACAGAGCGAAGCAGG
This sequence comes from Lyroderma lyra, assembly GCA_004026885.1. Classification (NCBI taxonomy): domain Eukaryota; kingdom Metazoa; phylum Chordata; class Mammalia; order Chiroptera; family Megadermatidae; genus Lyroderma; species Lyroderma lyra. The sequence continues at coordinate 702,812 of PVJL010000060.1, read as the reverse complement.
CAAGGGAAGTTCGAGAAAGAGTCCGCCAAAGAGAGACAGAGTGAGCGATATAAACACTGAGAGACAGAGGGACACAGAACACAGACTGGCAAACCCAGCCCGCCCCCCCAACACCCCAAGATAGGTGCTCTCCCTCCCTTACCATAGGTGAATGGGTCATGTTCCTGTGGAGCTTCTAGAAAGAGAGAGAGAAATCAGGGTTTGGATGCTTCCTGGGATCCTGGGATCCTAAGATCCTGAACAGGGAGGGGCGTAAAGAGACCCTTTTAGGGGGTCTGCTTTCCTGGCCTAAGAGTTTGGGAAGTCTGCTCATCCTCTCTGGGTCTTAGCTGCCCCCTCTGCACTGCCCTGGGTGAGGCAGGGGGCACCTAACTGCCCCAGCTCCCTCCCTCACTACAAGTTGTCCTGCGAGTCTATCGCTTTTGGGAAGCCAACCGACACCACTTCACACCTTTGCTGGACCTGGGCATCCTCTCCCCTCCAATGACCAGCCTCCGACTAGACCCCATGCAAGATCCCCTATTTCCCAGTGCTCCAACTGACTCAGTTTAGGTTGCAGCCTGCAACTTGGTTGCTTGCAGGGGTTCCCAGATCCCTGCTACACTTGGGGCTGAGGTGGGTTGTGGGGTTGTCTCCCCAGACTCACCCGCGTTTGCCATGGTGAGAAGGCCCGCGCAGAGAAGCAAGATGTGGTCGAGAGATGCCATCGTCCTGGAGGACACCCAGGGACAAGACATGTGTACCCTCATTCCCCCACCATTGGGGACTGAGCCCAAGGGGTTAAGTCAGAGATATTCAAAGGACTTAATTCCAAAAACATTTGTCATCCAGCTTGGCCACCCTGAGAAACAGGGCCACCCCCTGCTTCATGGGACACAGTGTCACCAAAACAACCCACACAATGAGGGTCACACGGCAGCAGGGACAAGGGTGAGACACACATAGGTCACGGGGATCTCCTGCAGGCCTAGGCCTCCCCACAACAGGCCCCAGATTCCCCATAACTACTCTAGCGGAGGGGGCAGGAGGCCTCACCCCGCCCAGGTGGACAGACAGATACACTGAGAGGGACCGAACAGCCAGGACACGCCCAAGGGCCCACTTGCCCACACACCACGGCCTCGCTGCGTCCTCAGTATGGGAGCGCCTGTGCCCTGGCCGCGGGCAGCCGCTCTCTGCCTGACCCCGGGTATAAATATCTCCCACTTCACTCTGGAGGAATTTGCCTCACACAGGCCACCATGGCAACAGCCTTCCTTCTCCTCCTTGGGGCCACACACAACCCTGCTGGGGAAAAGGCCACCCCTTCTCCTCGCCTGGAAGTGAAAAGGGAAATACATCCCCTCCGCCTACCTCTGGGTGACATCTTTCATAAGCGGACAAACAGGGGGGTGACAGGAGATGGAAGACAGATGCCAGGGGCAGGGACACGCACACGCAGCGGGGCTGGAGTGGAGACAGCACCCGCTCCCCACACTTCTGGTCGGAGCAGGACATGGGGGGGGACGCAGTCAGGCAGGCATTACTCCTCATCTAGGCCACTAATGCCCCCAAACAGTGACGCAACCCGACCTACACACATGAGTGTCCACACCCCACACCCAGCCAGTGGGCAGCAGCAGGGAAGGGCGGAGTTATACCCACACTCCCACCCCTCGGGGAACCCCAACGTCCCAACCACACTCCCTTCCTCTTGGGTCTGGCCTGCCTGGGAAGCCGCGGGCTGGCCACTCCTGCTCCCAAAATAGGCAGCCCAGCCAGGCAAGGGGTGAAGCCAGGAGGGGAGGGGTGGGGGACGCTCACCCCAATCAGGCTGTCCCCTGCTGAAAGAAGGCCCCCAAGTCTGGCTGTGACCCGGCGAGCACTTTGGACCCCCTAGCCCAGAGCTGGATGCACCGCCCCCAGCGGTCTCCCCTCCCAGCCCCACCCCAGCCATGCCCTCCCCAACCAGCAGCTGTAACTGGAGCCGGGGCTGGAGGGGGGCCAGGGGGCGGCCCCCAGCCCAGACCGCCCTGGCCCGCTAGGTTAACTCTCTCAGCTCAGATGGAGCAACAGTAGGCGTCCACGTTGGGACACAGAGGTGCTGGCAGGGAGAACTGGATTGCAGACACGCACATGCACATGCCCGCGTGCCACGGGCCCTCAGAATGCTTCTGAGCTGTAGTGGGAGGGTGGGTGTCAAGGATTTTCTGTGCTGCTCCCTGGGAATTGGGACTGGGCAGGGCCTAAGGTCACTCAGCCTGAGTGTTGAGGAATCCACTGATCCCTAACCCAAGTGATCTTCAGAGCTCTGGTCAGCGAGCACTGCAGGGCTGTTTGGGGAGATTTCAGTGTGTGTGTGTGTGTGTGTGTGTGTGTGTGTGTGTATGTGTGTGTGTGGTCTGCTGCTAACTGTGAGGTTCCCCACAGGGTGCACACCACATACACACAAACACACACACATAGACCCTGGTAAACAGGCACAAAAACACACAAACACATGTATGTGCATACATACAAACAGAAGCACACATATGCAGAATAACACACCCATAGAGAAACCCAAAGACACACACACAGCCAGCATCTCTCACACCAGTCACAAAACACCAGGACCCACACAACACACACATCTTCATTGGGATGGATACCTGTACAGAGAGGCACAATCAAAGACACAGCCACACAACTGTCCCCTCTTACAAATGGTCACAGAAATACACTCTTGTGAAGACATATCAGAAACGGCGGTACAGAGCCACACCAACACACACACACACTACACATAAATGCACTTAAAGGCACAGACAGAGCCATCACTCCTACATAACCTCAGAGACATGAAGGCCCACAAATTTGTGTGCACGTATACTCAGACACACACACGTCAACATGGGTATGCAGAGAACAGAGACAGGGTCAAGGACACCACCATACAATCAGCTACTCTTACACACACACTTGTGCCCACAACCTCATGCACAGGCAGACAGGCACAAGGCTGGCCATGTAAGCACAGACATATAGGCCAACCCGCTTGTATTTGCACACCAATACCTCCAGACGTGGGTTGATGTGTTTAACCCTGAAGCCCCCCTTCCCTGAGCTCATGTGGTCTCGAAGACCCCCTTGAGGACAACACACCTGTTGTCTCATGGGCAGGGCAAAATCACAAGGCACTAGTGACAGAGAAATCTGGGATCAGGTCTGGATTCTGCCACTCCTTGACCAGCCCATGTGACCCTTCTGTGCCTCAGTTTCCCATCCTATAAATTGTAGAAATCACTGAGATCATATATGTAAGCCCAGGCCAGGCTCAAAGGTCTCTGACCTGACATTTTCTTGTTATTGACTCCATTGTGGAGATGAGCAAACCGAGGCTGAACGAAGGGGAGCTAATTCTCCCAGGGTCCTCCTAGTGGTTAAGGGCAGACACTGTGCCCCTCTCCCGTCAAAGAGGTCAAAGCCGCGGGATCCCATGCTCTGCAGGACGCGAAGTCAGGGGCAGCTGGGCACGCTCTCACTCAGGCACAGGTGTAGCCCTGACGCACACGTTCAAGTGTGTACATAGCCTTGGAGGACCCAAGGGGCTTCAAAAGGCTCCCTCATCCCAGTCTCTCCAAGCCCTCAGCCTCTGCCCTTGCTGGGCCTGCACCCCAGGGTCACCGGCAGTCCCTGGTTAATGATAACCCTAGTGTTTATGTAGCACTGGGGAGGGGTGACAGGGAGCAAGGTGGCAAGCAGGGAGGGGGCACCTCGCCAGCTCTAGCCAGTCTTGGGCTTCCTTTCATCACAGGGCCAGCTACTTCAGCGTGGAGTGGCTCAACCACTTTCTTGCTGTGTGATGTTGGACAAATGACTTAACCTCTCTGTGGCTCAGTTTCTTCTTCTGTAAAATGAGATGATAATAGTTACGATAATTCACCTTAGAGGGAGGTTGGGATGATTATCTGAAATGATCCATGTAAAACATTTAGAACAAAGCTGGCGCACAGTAAGTGACAAAAAAGAAAAGTTACCTACCATGATCGTCATTGTCATCCTTCCCATCGTAAACTGGAGTGAGAAGCTTGCTGAGTAGGACATGCTGTGAGTATGGGTGTAGGTCAGTCTGTCCCCTCTGTGCCCTGGCACTAAATTCTTTATATTAAAAAAATAATAATAATAAGTTTAACATCCTGCTTTACAGCTGATGTAACCAAGACCCGAGAGCCTTGCTCAAATCCCAGAGCTGTTTGGGTGCAGGCAAGCACTTGGGTCTAGAGTCCACCCCAAGCCAACTAATCATTGTGGGGTACCCACCATACACTGGACCCCAAGCCAGGGAACGTCGCCTCCATCACCTCACTTAGTGTTCTGCACACCTAGGGAGTTAGTGCCTTGACTGCCTCATTTAACAGATGGGAACACAGAGGACCAGGGAGGCTGAGTGACTTGCCTACAGACACACAGACCTGGGCCTGTAAATCCTGATCTGTGTGAATCTGCCTGAGCTGTTAGCCTCTGGTCCCCCAAGTTTTCTGGGTGTGTGTAGCAGGAGGAGAGAGGCTGTGTGTTTTACTCAATGGCCGGGCGTGGTGGTTAGGTTTAGATCTGTCCAGTGCCATGAAACAAATCATTCAACCGCCTCTTGCCTCAATTTCCCCATCTGTAAAGTGGGGATTAGTAATATGACTCACCTCACGGGGTTGTTGTGAGGACTGAGTAGATTCACGTAGAGACAGACACACAGTAAGTGTTCAGTGAATATTATTACTCCTGTTTGGGGCTGGGTAACAAGTGTCATTTATTTATTTTTCTTATTTAATGGACAGAATCTGTCCAAATTGCTGAAAGCTTAGTCCAAATAAAAACAACCATTATCCATGCGTTCTGATCCCCAAAGAGAGAATGCAGAACCACGGGGCAAAGCCCAGCAGTCGGCGCCGGGGCTCGGGTCCTGGCTCTGCCCTTTCTGTGTAATCTAGACCTCAAGTTACCTGGCATCTCTCCTCCGTGTGTCCATCTGTAAAATAGCCATACAACGTTCTCAACCTCAGCGGGCTGTGGTGACGTCAGGAGGAGCTAACAGCTCAACCTTCAGGACAGAGCGTGGCGCAGCGCCAACGCTGCAGGACCTGCAGGGAGTGGTGGGCACTGGAGAAGTTAACCTCAGGCAGGCAAGGGCGGTCGGGGCTCTGGGCAGGGTGGCGCACTGCCGAGTGTGTCCACCAGAGGGAGCAGCTGGACCTGAGCTGGCCCCTCCGGCGCCCACCACACCCTCCTGCAGTCAAGGGAGGGGGATGTCTGGGAGTGGCCTGGGCGGCTCCAGACCCCAGTGGTCTCTCTTCCCACCCTCCTCCTGCCTGCGGAGCCATCCAGTCCCCACCCTGGTGACATCTTCCTCACACTCCCTGAATGGAAAAGTCTGGGCAGGGGGCTGGCTGGGAGTGGCCAGGACGGCTCCAGCCCTCCGTGGCCCCTCCCCTCCCATGGGGCCATCCAGTCCCTTCCCCAGGGCTGCTCTTCTTATGGCCTCTGACCCCCCGCCTCATTCTTACCGGCTTTGCTGGGCACACCCGGTGCCCAGTGAGTCCCTTTCCCAAACCTCGAGGGAAAAGGGGCGTGGGAGGAAGAGAAGGGAGATAAAACATAGAGACAGGGACACACACACACACACACACACACACACACACCCCAGAGACTGAGAGACACAGAAACAGAGACAGAAAAAGAGACAAAGACAAAAATAAAGAGGCAGAGATAGAAAGTAGGAAACAGACTAACTCACTGAGTCAGAAATACGGGGGGTGGGGTGGGGGGGTGGGGAGAAAGAGAATTAGACATCAAAGAGATATAGGAAGACAGACAGAGAGAGAGAACAGACAGAGAGAGAAGCCAGGGCGGAGCGTGCCAGCTGGCAGAATGGAGGGTCGCCTGGCACGGGAGATGTAGTGGCCGCAGCCTGGGCAGAGCTGGGTGGGCAGAGAGGAGCCGGCGCCACAGCAGGGGTGAGGGGGCATGGGAGGGGCAGGCATTCTGTTGTTGCTGCTGCTGCTGCTGCTGCTGCTGCTGGCTGAGGCAGGGGCTGTGGTGGCCTGGAGACCCCCAAAGGGAAAGTGTCCTCTGAGCTGCTCCTGCTCCAAAGACAGTGCCCTGTGTGAAGGCTCCCCGGACCTGCCCGAGAGCTTCTCCCCGACCCTGCTGTCGCTGTGAGTGTACGGGTGGGTTTGGGAGTCCTGGGACCCCAGGGGTTGGGGGCAGGGTGCTGGTGTCCCCAAGGAAACGGGGGTCTGTCAGGATCTTGCAAGGTGGGCAGCAAAGGATGTTGGGATGCCGGAAAGGGGGCTGCTGGGATTTGAAAGGGGTCAAAAGGGTAGGGACAGCATGAGGGGCGGGCTGAGTGCTGCCAGGATCCTTTGCCAATTGTGCAAGGCAAATGCCTGTCTCCCTGGGATGGAGGGGAAATACACCCAGGACCCGCTGGCATGCCTGGTTCTCCCAGGCAGGAGACAGTTCTGGGATGAGACGGGAACCTTGGAGTGGTTGTGTCCTCACCCATCATTGCTCATGTCTCCAGCTCACTCGTTAGGACTGGAGTCACCGAGCTGAAGGCCGGCAGCTTCCTGAGGGTGCCATCGCTGCACCTGCTGTGAGTGGGACCCAGCTGAGCCCACAGATAGCTCAGGGAGCGGGTGTTGTTGCGCATGCGTGTGGGGCTGTGCAGACGTATGTAAATGCGTGTGTCTGTGAAAACATCAGTGTCCACGCACATACTTACACTGCGTGCGCGTGTGCGTGCGTGTGCGTGTGCGTGCACACGTGTGTGTGATCATACCCATGTGGGCTGAGGGTGGGGCCAAGGTTAAAATGTCATATAGGGGCAGCAACCGTGGAAATTTTTTTCTTGCTCCCTCGCCAGCCTCTTCACATCCAACTCCTTCTCCGTGATTGAGGATGATGCGTTTGCCGGCCTGTCCCACCTGCAGTATCTGTGAGTGAGGCCAGGGGATGGGGCAGGAATGGGCGCCTGGCGGAGGAGAAGGGGCCTCTCTGTGGCTCCCAGAGCAGGGGGAGGTAGGAGCCCATGGCTCTGGGGAGGAAGTGCCTGGACAAGGGTCTGTCCTTGAGGGGCAAGGGACCCGACCTCTTGGGTGGAGTCAGGGCTCCTGCTCAGCTGTGTAATCTCAGTCTGCTCACCTCACCTTTCTGTGCTCGAAGATCCCAAAAGGGCCTGGATAACCCAAGACGGTTTCTGGCCCTACCTAACTTGCGGGAGCCCAGGGAGGGTGCAAAGAGGCCAGAGGAAACGATGGCATTGTTGAAGACGATGGAGTGCGGATGATGCTGATAAAAGTGGCAGACCCAACGGTGAAGGAGCTGTTGATGACACTGACCATGAAGTTTGAGGGGTTGGTGTGACAATTATCAGTGTAGTGCAGGGGTCCCCAACCCGCAGGCCACAGACCCGACTGCACAGCAGGAGGTGCGAGGCAGGCAGGTGGGCAGGTGGCCCAGCCAGGGAGGGAAGCTGCATCTATATTTACAGCCACCCCCCTCCCCTCACATCACCGCCTGAGCTCCGCCTCCTGTCAGATCAGCAGCAGCATTAGATTCTCATAGGAGGGGCTCCCTGGTGGTGTAGTGGCTAAGGCTTTGGCGCTGTCAACGCTGCGGCCTGGGTTCGATTCCCAGCCAGGGAGCTACCAAAACTGCGCATGTGCATCCCCCACCGCCTGCCTCCTCCCCTCCACTGGAAAAGCTGCCTTCCATGAAACCCGTCCCTCGTGCCAAAGAGGTGGGGACCGCTGGTGACATTGGCAAACCTGGTATCGGCCTTAGTGCTGGTGTGGGTGATAGCGGTAGGTAGAATGTCATGGAAATGTGGGTACAGGCGTGGCGGTGATGGTGGCCGTGTTCGTATGTATGAAAATTGTGACGATAGCAGTGCTGGTAGGGGTGAGGAGAGCGAGGGGGGTAGTGGTGATGTCGTTGGTGTTGGCAGTGCTGGTCCTAGGGCTGATGCTTGTGACAGGGGTGGCAGTGTTGGTGATGATGGCGGAAGTCGTCTTGGTGTTGATCGTGAAGGCTGTGTTGTTAGGAAGGGGTTGCTGGTATGGCGGTTGGTGATGATGGCGTTGGTGTTAATGGTGGAAGTGATTGGTGATGCTAGTGTTGGTGACGGTGGCACTGTTGGTGGCACTGTCACCAGACAGTGGTGGCATGTTATGGTGTTGGTGTTAATGGCAGTTAATGGTACTGGCGTTGGTGACAACGGTAGAGGCATGCGTGTTGGTCATAAGTGATGGCGGGGATAATGGTGCTAGTGCTGATGTTGGGGATCATGGTGACAGTGGTGGTGATGGTGGTGGCAGTTTTCACTGTGAGGCTGGCAGTGACCGCAGGGTCAGATTCTTGGCTCCTGGGATGGTAGGCTGTGACCTCTGGAGAGGCTTCCTCTGGGATTATGCCAAGTGTTGGGGGCAAATTCAACACATCCCAGTGGCCCCCGGCTTCCATGGGGTGAGTGCCCCTAAAAACTGTGGGGCCACAGCAGGAAACTGAGGGTCTCCTCCTTACCCCCCTCCCCTCCACAGCTTCATCGAGGACAACGAGATTGGCTCCATTTCTAAGAATGCTCTCAGAGGACTTCGCTCACTCACACACCTGTGCGTGCCTCCAGGGCCTCACCCCTCCTCCGCCCCCGTCTGCCCCACAGGCACCCCACACCCCATTACCCGGGGACACAGGGTGTCCTGGTAGCTGCTGATGGTCCCTCCTTCTCTCCCTCTGCCAGGAGCCTGGCCAATAACCATCTTGAGACCCTCCCCAGATTCCTGTTCCGAGGCCTGGAGACCCTGACTCACGTGTGAGGCTCAGGGGCTGGGGGGGTGGGGGTGGGGGGAGTATTTGAGAGGGGAGGGGATATCTGTGCCCATTTAGGGTCAGCACTTTGCGTAGGGCTGCCACGGTTCTTACAGATTTCTCACACCACCTGCGGGCCCCATCCCGAACCTTTGCCTGGGGAGGGGGTGGGGACTGTGGCCTCCAGCGGGTGGAAGCCGGGTCGCAGCCCCTCCCCGGCCTCTTGCCCCAGGGACCTCCGCGGGAACCAGTTCCAGTGTGACTGCCGAGTCCTCTGGCTGCTGCAGTGGATGCCCACCGTGAACGCCAGCGTGGGGGCTGGGGCCTGTGCCGGCCCCGCCGCCCTGGCCCACACGCAGCTCCACCACCTCGACCCCAAGACGTTCAAGTGCAGAGCCATAGGTGGGGGCTTTCCCGGCGGGGTGGGAGGGACAGCAGGGGTTCCCAGAGAAGGTGGGCGAGCAGGGGGACAGTGGCCAGGGCTGAGGGGCTCGCCTCACTTCCTGCTCTGCCATTTCAAGACTCTCAGCAAGCAGCATCACCTCCTTGAACCTCAGTTTCCTCATCGGTAAAATGGAGTGACATAGGATCGCTGTGAGAGCTCCGTGATGCGTCCACGCCTGCATAGCACTGGGCACAGGGCCTGGGATGGGAGGCCTTTAGAAATGCTCCCTCCTGTTGTTATTGTTAATACAAAAATGACCACTTCTAAACTACTTCCTATGATCATTTTGCTTTTCCATAAATGTATTTTGGTACCGTTATGGGTCCTGGGCAGTGCAGAGAGCACAGCAGTGATGAAGACAGCCCTGAGTCTTGCCCTCACAGAGCCCACAGTCCAAAGGAAGGCAAAGATAGTCCAGAATGACCAGGGCAGGGGTAGGGGGGAGCACAGAGTAGTCAGGACTGGGAAATGGGGAGCCTACAGGGCTACAGGACCCCAAGGCAGAGTGAGGGCCAGCAACGTGGGAGGGTCAGGCAGGGCTCCCTGTAGGAGTGGACCATTTGAGTTTAAGTCTGAAGGCGATTAATATAAGAATAGCTCTTATTATTATCAGTATCATCATCATCTAAGAATAAGACATGTTTTAGGTCTGTGGGACTCACAGAACAAGAAAATGTAACTTAAAGGTAACTCTTTAGGTTTTTCAACAAACATTCCCCGAGGTCCACTCTGCACCCAGCCTTGTGAGAGGCGATGGGCACACTGTGGTGACCACAATAGCCCTGGCCTCACAGTCCAGGGGAATGGGGAGACAGACGTTACATAAAACATTGCACAAATAAGTGTATGCTATCTGTGTGATAACGGGACATCAGAGAAGCCCGCTCTGAAGGGATGGCGTTAGACCTGGAGGCAGCTGAGAGGAGCACGGAGGGAGGGGCGCTGTACGGAGAGGGGACTGCATGTGCAATGGCCCTGAGGCAGCACAGAGCTTGTCCCGTTTGAGGATCAAAGGAAAGCAGGTCTGGCTTAGGAGCAGGAGTGTGGGGAAGGACACAGGTGAGGTCAAAGGCACAGGGGCCTCACTGGACAGGACATGGAAGGCCACAGGGAAGAGAGTGAATTTTCCCCGAAGGCTGTGGGAAGTCACGGTGGGTTGTAAGCAGTGCGTGATAATTAGAGGGACATTTTTAAAAGATCCCTCTTTGGGTGGGCATCCTTGGTAGTTCAACCCTGACACCTAGAAATAGCCCGGCACAGAAAGTACAGTGAGTTGGGGTCATTCGCCCAGCTCCACCACCACCATGCTGGGCAACCTGGGTGTACTGTAACCATAAAAGCGAAGTTGCTATAACAAAGAGTGTCTGAGGTGAGCGGTCCAGGCTGGTGCAGCAGCCCCTGCATGTTGTCCTGGTTTTCTGGGCTGGCACTGAGTTGCGGAACGTCCATCTGCCAGTTCCCAGGGGGAAGGGGAAGGAGACCGAGTCCAGGGCGAGCTGTCTTCATACAAGAGACGTGAGCGTTGCGGCCACCACTCTGTTCTTGCTCCATTGGGAGCTTGGTCTAGACTTGGCCACACCTAACTTCGGGGGGGTGGGGGTGCTGGAACAATACTGGGATAACATGGCCTTTAGCTGGGCACCTTTGTGTCCAGCCCCAATCCTATTTCATGGAAGATGGGAAGGATGGATTTTGCTGGACAACTGGCTGCCTGTATCTCCAGCTTCATTTCCTCACCTGTAAAGTAGATATAATAATGGAATATATCTTAGGAAATTGAATGACCTCATGAACATGCTGTTTCTAAGCAATTATTTGATGATGCCACAAAGCCTAGAAAATAAAGTATGACCATGCTGTTGTGAGTTAATGCAGCTATAGGTAAAAAGATTCCACTCTATGTTGCTATGAGGTGCACGCCATGAGGGTCCTCACTTGAGAGATGTGCAAACTGAGGCTTGGCAATGAGGACCCCTGGGGTTCCCCCCCCCCCCAAGCCTGCCTGACTCTCTTCTGCTACCCCCAGAGCTGTCCTGGTTCCAGACGGTTGGTGAGTCAGCACTGGGCGTGGAGTCTTTCTCCTACCAGGGGGAACCCCACATCATCCTGGCACAACCCTTTGCCGGCCGTTGCCTGATCCTCACCTGGGACTACGGCCTGCAGCGCTTCCGGCCCGAGGAAGAGCTGTCCGGTGAGCCCCCTTCCCATCTTCCTGCCTGCCTTGCAGCCTGCCCGGTGAGCCTGCCCTGCCCAACTGGCCTGACCTGCCCCTTGCTCCCCACAGCACCCTCGGTGGTGTCCTGCAAGCCGCTGGTGCTGGGCCTGCGCCTCTTCGTGCTGGCCGCCCGCCTGTGGGGCAGCTCACAGCTGTGGTCCAGGCCCAGCCCTGGCCTGCGCCTGGCCCCCACGCAAGCCCTGGCCCCGCGGCGGCTGCTGCGGCCCAATGACGCCGAGCTCCTGTGGCTGGATGGGCAGCCGTGCTTCGTGGTGGCCGACGCCTCCAAGGCAGGCAGCACCACGCTGCTGTGCCGCGACGGGCCCGGCTTTTACCCGCGCCAGAGCCTGCACGCCTGGCACCGGGACACAGACGCCGAGGCCCTCGAGCTGGACGGCCGGCCCCATCTGCTGCTGGCCTCTGCCTCACAGCGGCCTGTGCTCTTCCACTGGTCTGGGGGCCGCTTTGAGAGGCGCACGGACATCCCTGAGGCCGAGGACGTCTATGCCACACGCCACTTCCAGGCCGGCGGGGATGTGTTCCTGTGCCTGACACGCTATATCGGGGACTCCATGGTGAGCCTGGGGCCCAGTCAGGTGGGGCGGGTGGCAGAGGCCACTAGCCATGCCTGATACACAGCTGACTCTCATTCAAGAGCTGGCTTTTCAGCACTGACCACCCAATGTGGGCGAGTCTTTCGGCACTGACCCCACCTAATGTGCTGACCTTCAAACTCCCACCCCACCTACGTGCTGATCCTTGAACTCTGACCCCACCCCAACACTGACTCCAAGGCTGTGACCCCCTCAAAGATGGTTGGCCCTAAACCACACTCCATCCCCGAACACTGATGCTGGCCGGAAATTCAGGTTCTACCCTCAGCCTCTGGCACTGTGACTCTGACTCACCCCAGGACCTATGTCCAACTCCAGCACTCTGAACCCCCAAGGCCTCCAGCACTCTCCTTCCAGAGTGAGGTATCATCAGGGAAGAGTCTGAGCCTGAGGGGCACTGACCTGACTCAGGTGTTCATAGGGTGTCCCTGTGGGGAGCACACTGTGGGCACAGGGACAGCAGTAGGGAGGAGGTGACTGAGGCTGGATCAGAGTGCGGCCAGAGGAGATTGGACAAATAGATGAGGGCTGCCCAGAAAAAAATCCAGCCACGCATGCCTCTGGTTTTCACATTCTGTGGCTGGATACTTTCCAGACAGCCCTCCTACACCACAGGTATACTGACAGATTCCATTCCCGATGGAGTGCGTGGGAGAGAAGAAGGCCAAGAAGGACTCAGTCTGTGACCTGAGCAGCTGGGTGGTGACATTTATGAAGACAAGAAAGCCACAGGAGTGTGGGGACCTCTAGGCCTCTGTTTACAGGGTGTTCCAAGTCCTTTGAAGCCTAGAGGACTCCCGGCAGGCCCTGGGGGACCCCAGGCCCTAACTAGTTGCCACACTTGGCAGGTCATGCGTTGGGATGGCTCCATGTTCCGCCTGCTGCAGCAGCTTCCGTCGCGTGGTGCCCACGTCTTCCAGCCACTGCTTATCGCCAGGGACCAGCTGGCTATCCTGGGCAGCGACTTCGCCTTCAGCCAGGTCTTCCACCTTGAGCCTGACAAGGGGCTCCTAGAACCATTGCAGGAGCTGGGGCCCCCAGCCTTGGTGGCGCCCCGGGCCTTTGCCCACATCACTATGGCCAGCAGACGCTTCCTGTTTGCTGCTTGTTTCAAGGGCCCCACACAGATCTACCAGGTTCACGAGTTAGACCTCAGTGCCTGACCCCAGACAGGACCCTGGTCATGGCTGGGGCGGGAGTGGAGGGGTGGGTGGTATGGGGTGTCCTAGGCCTCTGGACACCCACTCGACTGGCATCCTGGCCCCACTTGGAGGTATGGCTGGTCCTAATGCGATAGTGGCTACAGGTCAAGTTCAAGACAAAAGCTGCCTTTCCAGTCTTAAGCAACATCTTGGCTAGGGGCAAATGACCTCCACCAAGGGTGATGTGGGGGCTCACTCAGGCTGGGGCACAGAGTTGGAGCCAGAATACAGAAGTCATGCAGAGAGTAATGTGCAGAGAGCTCCATGAGGTCTGGAAGCACCCCCTCCCTTGTAACACACCCCCACCCCTCCTGCTCCCTGGGAAAGTACTCAGGAGGAGAGACCTTTCCTTTCTCCTCTCAACTCAATCTGGCCAATCGCTTTTAGTGCACGCCTCCATGACGTCGTCAGTCGCTGGGCTGGTTTTACTGCCAGCCTCGCTAACTTCCTCTGCTGCTTGTGCGCATGCCTGCTGTGGAGGCGGGAAGCTCAGGGTACCGCCCCTCTTGTTCTTGGGTCTGGGAATGTGGGAAAGCGACAGTTGTGCGGAGCCTCGGGCACCTCTCCCGGGTCGGTGACAGGGATGAAGGCAGAAAGTACATGAGCTTAATAAACACGCTGTGCACCCGCCACATCTGTTGTGGGATCATTGGGAGAGGGTGTCTCCTGAGTGGCATGGTGGGGGGGCAGTGTCCCAGGAGCAGTGTTATGGAAGAGGGGGGTCCCAAGGGTGCATGTGGCTGCCCATGGTGAGCTTTCAGAAGTCCCTAAGGAGTGTGGGCTTATGATTATGGGGGGCGGTGGTGTAGTGGCTTAAGGCTTACAGCTTTGGCACTGGCGCTCTCAATGCTGCGGCCTGGGTTCGATTCCCAGCCAGGTAACTACCCACATACAAAGAAAGATGATTATGGGGGGGCTTATAGGGTTTTTGAAGAATATAAGGGCATTATTAGGGAACAGGTCACAGATTTATTGTGGGTCTCTTCTTGGGGTCATGTCTCAGAGCACTGTAGACATTGTGGAGTGCTTTGAGGGGTTTTAGGCATTTTGAAGGGTGACTTTTGGGGACATTTTGGAGGTCTTACTGGGAAGTCTCAAAGGAGTCTAAGCTCATTGGAAGCCATAATATACAGGGTGCCCAAAAAATGTATACACATTTTAAGAAAGGAAAAAACTGTATTAAAATTGCAATACTCAATATAGATTGATAACAAGATGAATACAAGTCATGTTTGACTTCTGCAATTACAAGAGGTGCTCAGAGTGGTTACCATCAGCCTCCAGACACTTCTGATTATGGCAAACTGCTGATAGAGCGACGCTGACCCAAGTGTCCACTTGTATTGCTGCACATGCCGTTTCAGTTTCTTCCCAAAGTACCACCATTATAGCTGGTTTGCTAAGGCACACCTCATCCTTTAAGTTCCCCCATAGATAGAAGTAGTCAAGGGGTGTTAAGTCAGCAGAATGTGGAGGAAACTCAAACAACATTTGCAAATTTCAAATACCACTTCAAAATGGTCTTGTGCTCCTCAAATGACAGCTGTGCTTCCGCCATTTTCTTTGACTGTCCTACCTGTCTCATGGTGACACTAGCATTCATTTGATTAATGCCATCTTTTGAGCAAACATCATACTACACATTGCTACCATAATTTAATTCAACTTCAAAGACTAATACATAGGTAACATCTCTTAAAATGTGTGTACATTTTTGGCACCCTGGTATTATTGGGGTTATCATGGGGAATTATTTAAAGGTCTCACAGAAAACAAAAAGGCCTCACGGAGACATGTGGGTATTAGGAAGGGTCTTCTGTAATAAAGTGGTGTCTCAGGAGTGAGTGGAAGTGTCATAAGGGTCTTACTATTATGATCATAAGTTATCTGGTACTCATATCATGGTCAGGTGATCCCAGTGTCCACCTGAGTGTCCCAACATTTCATCTGGTTAGAGCTTCCTTTCAGTCTCAAAAATCCCCTCTCCCCCCACCATTTGAATGCTAGAGCATTTTAAATTGCACACGTGGCTCCCAAGGCCATGGAGGGAGAGATCAGACCCCATGCCATTCACCAGGACATAAAGGAATAAATAGGCCTCTGGGCTTCTTCCCAATAAAGGGATTCAGCTTCCAGCTACTGTGGCAGTCCACCTTCTCCTGGTCCCCAGAAGCCCACCTAATGCACACATAGAGAGTCTCAAGACTGCTTAGGCTGGAGGCAAGATCATTTTAGATGAAAAATTAAACATTGAGATCCCTCCAAGTGAGAGGTGAGATGAGGCCTGGCAAGATGGTCTGAGGAGAGGAGGGAGGACTCCATCCTGGGGGCCAGGTCCTGTGCAGGGCCAGGACTTGGGGAAAGAGAGAGGCTTCCATGCTCTTCCAGCTGATTTGTCCTCAACAGTTATGGGCAGAGCCTGGGAGAGGAGATGGGGTTAGCTTACAAGAGTGGATGGAGCTCTTTCTCCCCAGGGCATGTATACACACACACACACACACACACACACACACACACACACCCTCATGTCTCATATTCCCCTCAGCCCCATGTCTCCATCTTACCTGGTGTGATGAGAGGTGGGGCGTCCCCTGGTCGGTGGCTAGGGAAGGACAAGTGTTGAGATCTGTACCCACCCCTATTTTGTCCTGCCCCTCAAGACTAGAAGATTCTCAGCTTCCCCTGACATAGCTTCCTGGCTATTTTTCCACCGTAGGATTGTCCCATCCCCCTGAGGATTATCAGCTCTGAAGAATAAACCAGGAAAATCTTAGTGGCAAGAATGTTCCAGGGCAGAGCTTGGAGGTCTGACCTCTTTCTGGGAGATTTAGGTCTTTCACCCCTGAAAGGTGTCTGTCCAGCATGAGGGAACCCATCTCACCTGGGCTTCCGGCTGAACTTGCATTTGCATTTCCCACCTGTTGGGGCAAGAAGAATGGTCAGGAGAAGGGACCCACAGCTCTACCCTGCCCACCCTCCTGCCAGCGCCTCCACTCACTCATGAGGACGATGATGCCAACGGCACACAGAACCCCTGCACAGATGAGCCCACCGACCCGGAGGCTGTGCCAGTCTAGGAGAAAACCAGAAGGGACCCTCAATGCCAGCTGGTGTCCCCTCATGCCAGCCCCCATCCACATGATGAAGATGTATTGAGCACCTATGATGGGCAGGGTGCTCAGGGCCCCTGTGCTCACGTTCTAGTTACACATGCAAACGACAAAAGAGTGAACGTAGGGGCAGGTGGAGAGAAGCAGTCTGGAGGCCCATAGGCAGGGCCAGGAGACAGAGGTTAGAGGGCAGCACTTTTAGGGAGAGTGGTCAGGGAAAGCCTGGCTGAGGGGCCCCATTGGAGCAGAGGTCTGAGGAGGTGAGGGAGGGAGCCAGGGGGCTATGTGGAAGAAAGTGTCCCAGGCAGGGTCAGAAAGCACCAAGGTCCGGAGGCTGGGAGCGTGTCTACTGTGTCTGAGCAATAGCAGGGAGCGGGCAGCGAGGACAGAGGGGTGACAGACAGCAGACCATCTGGCTCCTGGAGGCCACAGGAGGGCTTGGGCCAAACAGCTCAGCTCTTCCAGAGAGTTTTCTCGAGTCAACCCTTCTCCCAGCAGACTTGATTTGAACCATGACAACAGCTTCTCATGAAGTGTCCTCACTTCCTGTGTGTGTCTGAGTGTCTTGCCGGACAGTCATGCATGTTTTCGAGGACCAAGTTGGCATGTCTTTTTCCCTTAATCCACTGTGTTGGCTGCTCAATGCCCCAGCCCAAGCCCCTTCCCATCCTTGCCCCGTCTCACCCACCTCAGACCCTCACCCAACCCCCGTGTGAGGCCTCTGGCACAAAATAGGATGAGGCCCGGGGGTTTTGGAGGCGAAGGGAGGGCCACCAGCTCTTACCATAGTAGAAAGGACTGTTTTTATCTGAAAGGAAAGAAAAAAGGAACGTGAATCCAGGACAGTTGGCAGGATGCAGGGGTCCCGGGGGGAGAATTTGGGGGTGGGACTGGTGGAGGCCAATCTGACTAACCTTCCGGGTCGTTGGCGTCCAGGGCAGGCAGGCCTGGCGAGAGAAGGAGGAAGGGGAGGACACGGTGGTGCTGGGCTTGGTCAAGCGGACAGGAGAGCCTCAAGGACGTTGGGATAAGGTCCCCTGACAGGTCCCCAGCTCCCGAGGGTGCAGGGGCCCAGCCCCAAACTAGCACATTCCATCTCGCGAAGTGGACCCTCCCCTCACCCCCACACCTGTGAGCCACACCAGCATTTTGCCCCCTGAAATAGGTTTGAATCTGGGTGGCTTGTGGCCACCCTTGAGCCTGATGTTTCCAGACACCTGGCTAATCCACGCCTCCTGCAGAAGAGGAGCAGTGTCCTTGCCCACGTGGCTGACGGCATCAGCCCCCAGCCATTCTCAGAGCTCGTCTCCCCATTCTGCCACACCCACACCTTACCTGTTCCCCTTTAAAGTAACTTACTAATTATGAACTTAATAACTTTATTTAAAAATGCAACTTGCCATCTCTAGCCTGAATGGAATACCAGTTTTGCCCCATGTAACAGAAAAAAACAATGAAAACAAAGGACTAGGTTTAAATTCTGGCTAGAAGCACTGAGCGGTCTTAGCTCTGGGTCAAAGCTCTGATATGTCTTTGTTCAAGGGAGAGTGATCATTTAATTATACTTAAAGCACAAACACATGGTGCTTACTCTGTACCAGGCACTGTTCTAAGTGTTTTTCAAACACCAACTCGGTTAGTCCTCACAATGACCCTATAGGGAGGTGCTATTATTGTCTGCAGTTTTGCAGATGGGGAAACTGAGGCACAATCAGAAACTTGCTACCTAACCACTAAGCTCCCAGTTGTCCCTCATAATAAAGTGTTAGGGAGATGTGAAAGACGCAGCAGCACGAGGCTGAGCCTTCTCCTCGATGTCATCGATGAGACATCAAGATGGTGACTCTCCAGCCACGTGAGCTGCTGCTATGAGAGGTCCTGTCTTTGTGTTCTCTTGAAATCACCAGTGTGACACATTTTCCCTCCCGGAGCTGTTGTTCTGTCAGCCACCACCCCACATAGGAGGCAGAAAGCATGAAAGAGACACCCATGAGGCTTGGTCACCACTCCGCTGAGGGCTGTCAGGGAAAGGCAGGTCAGGGGTGGGCACTCACCGGCCAGGAGGATGAGCAGGCTCAGGGCCACTTGTCGCATGATGGAGTGCTGGCCTGGAGGGGCGTGGGAGAAGGTCCAGCTTTGGCAGGGCCACCAGGATGTCACCGGGGCCTCTGGTTCGTAATGCCTTCCTACTCTGCTCCCCACCCAGGGTACACAGCTCACCCCAGGGCAGAAAGGCTGGCATTGAAGGCAGAAAGATAAGGAGGAGCTGAAAAGTGCAGTGGGGGGGGCGGGGGTGAGAGCTCAGCCCGATGAGGTAGAAGCAATAATAATTCCCTGGACATGGACTTGAGGTTGGAAGTGAATCACCCTGGCAACCAAAAGAGGGAGAAGGTGCCTGCAGTTATCCCCACCTTACAGACTGGGAAACTGAGCCTCTGAGAGGTGGGGGGAGGTGCCCAGGACCACCTTGCCAAGAAGCAGGATTTAGACCAGGCCTGGCTCTGCAGCGGCTGCCCTAATTCAGGACTCTCCGGGCCTCAGGGTGTTTGGGGAAATGGGGTGTAAGAAGCCAGGTGGCAGAAGGCCTGGATTGGGGAGTGTCTCCTGTAGACATCTTGGGGCCTGCACGCTGTGCCCAGACTTTGCAGGCCTCAGGCTGCTCAGGGCAGGGTGTGGGGGAGAGAGCGCAAGGCTGGGGTGGGGGTGGGGGTGGCGGGCCGACTTGGAAGAAGAACTGGCCTGGTTGAAGTCCCAGCCTCATCTTCGGTGCCACCCTGACTCCTGACCCTCGTTTCTGCCCCCCTCCTGGCCATCCCACCCCAGTCCCTGGTCCTGCATGTATCCCAGTCCCAGCCCTGGGCCCTGCTAGCGAGCTCCTCCTGGCAGCAAACTCTTCCTCCTTCTCCAGGAAGTCCTGCCCAACATGGAGAGGACCCTTCTGTCCCCCGCTGGTCTGGGGTCAGTCCATCCTCCCACTGTCCTGCATGCCGGCGGTAAGTCCTGGTCACAGTGCGTCGCCCCCTGCCCTCTCCCTGCCCTTGCCCCACAGCCACAGGCACATGTTGTCATAACGTTGACAGCAGAGCTTACACCGACTGATCTACCCCGCACTGGGCACTGCCGAATGACCCTGCTGGGCTTTCACTCATGTAGTCCCAACGACCCTGGAGGTCCTTTCATATACCCCACTTCAGGACGAGAAAGGACATCCCCTCCCCGAGCCTGGTCAAAAGCCCACTGGACAGTCCCTGCTGTGTCCCCTCTGGGACCCCTGTCCACGGCTGGAGACAACACCCCCTTCTCTCTCTCCCTCAGTTCCCTCCACGCAACCCCCACCCCAGTTGCTTTCTGTTTCTGGCATGTTCTCACAGACCCCGCCCTCTCCCTGTGTCACCCCGGGTCCTGGGAATCCTCTTCGCTGCTTGTTGACCCCACACGCGGATTCGTAATTTTCGTGTGAGCATTCATTTCTTGCAGGAAGGGGGCCTGCAGCTTTGGGGAGCCTCACTAAGCCGTTCAGGCACCCAAACTGTTTGGGGGAGAGCTGGAATGGGTGTGTAGGCAGGACAGCCCCGTGCTTCTGGGCTCAGGTCTCTAGAGGTCGGGTGTTGTCTAAGCGGCCTCACGCGGCTCGTCACCCCGTGACCCTTAGCACTAGTAACTAGAACTTGGGCTTCGTCCCGGCAGGCTCTGCGCACTTACTCGCGCGTATAATCTTCGCAGTTTAATGAAGTTGGCATTTCATATGATTATCCACGTTGCTGTCGCAACCCTGGTACCCTGCGAACTCAGCTTAATGCTGTATACTCTGTCACCTGGGACGCAGAGACTCAGCTCTTAAGCCTCTTTCCGTGGATCCCTGCCCCTCTGTTACTCCCCCCGCCCCACCCCCTGGTAGGCCCCTGGGAGCTGGGGTCTGGGGGTCTGCCCTCCCCCTCCCCGGTCAGGCCATTGTCGGAAGAGTCCCTGGGCTGTTCCGGAACTGACTGCAGTTGCTGTGAGACTTGGAGAGGAAGGCGGCCGGCAGGCAGAGGCTCTGCCCACCCTTCCCTGCTCCTTCCCTCCCGGAGGTCCTGCCTCCAGCCTCTGTCCTCTGCTCTTCCCTCTGCTCTTCCACAAGGGTGGCCAGGCCCTTCAGGCATGACAAATGATTCCCCGTGTCCCTGAAAGCTACCCAACTCCCCACTTTACGGCTCCTCAGGAAGCACCCTTCCCTCTTCCTAGATCCACGGGACCCCAATCCTTAGTCTAGCCAGTCACCACCCCCCCATCCACTCTGATATCTCCAACCATCCCTGTCCACCTAGATACCCTTGGTACTCCAGATACTTCTGGTCCACTCAGACACCCCCAATCTTCCCAGACACCCCAATCTTACCTAGGGGCCTTATCCTCACCCCAGCTGGCTCACTCAGTCTCTAAGAAGAGAATAATGGGGGGATCTTATTGGGGGGCTTTCTCTAATCTCCTGCCCCACCCAGAAAAACACCTTGAAGGAGAAAGATTCTAGGGTCCTTAACAGAGAGTAGTCGGGGGAAGGGGCTGATAGTTTGGGGGCAGAGCCAAGAGGGGGTTGGAGGAAGGGTACCCCAGCAGCTCACCTGTGTGGCTCTGCTTGCTGCGTGGAGTTTCCAGGTTCAGCCTGAATCCTGCCTTTATCTGCAGCTGCCACGCCCTAAGCAAACCTGGGCAAAGCTGGGCAGGTAGAGAACAAGTCGGACTCCCTAAAGCACAGGGGCTCTCACCCCATTCCTGCTCTTAAAGAGACAGCTCCCTGCCACTGCCCCCGCTAGTGACAGGGAGCTCCCTGGGGCCCAAGGTCACAGCAGCCTCAGGTAAGGCGCAGAGAAAACAGGATGGGCTGGAACCCGGCCCCTCACATTAGAGGAAAGGGCTCTCTTCCATCTTCCGCCCTTCAGAAGAGGACCTGGGAGAAAGAAGGTTTGGGGTCTTTAACAGCAGAGCTTCTATCTGGTGGGGTGGTGGGGGAGGGCCAGCAGGGTTCTAAGAGTCTAATTTCTTTCATGTAGCTTGTGCGTTGTGCCTGGAGGAAGGATTGGTGGCGATGACGGGAGGTCTAACATCCCCTTCCAGGCCATTTGCTGCTGTTGACTTGGTTTGAGGGTCAGCAGAAGGTGCTGATATGGCCAAGGTCCTAAGGTGGGGGTGGGGTGCACAAAGGGTAGGGCTGGTGGTGGGTTTGTTGGGCCATAACCCTTGCCCCATTGTGCCCATCATGCCCTAAGGAGACTGGGAGCTGACTCCTGAGTACCAGGCTAGAACTTCCTAGCCCAGGCCCTTCCCAAGGGTGCTGGGAGCCTGGGCCTACATAGTGGGCGTTGGAGTGGGGGGCTGCCTCCCATTCCGGAAGAGGCCTGCTGCACTGTGTGAGGCTCCCTTCCTCTCCCTTCTCCCTCTCCTGCCCCTCCTCATGGCATTCCTTCCGGCTGGGGTCTGTACAGGCCCCCGCATGGTCCCCGTTGGGGTGCCCCCTCCCCCCAATTCTGCCTTTTTAGACAGAGGGACTTTTGTCTGGGGGCTGGATGGAGAACAAGGCGCCTTTGAGTGGCTGGCGGAGGATTGGGGTCATGGGGAGGGGCAAGGCCAGGAAAGGGGTGGCTCTGTGCTGGCCACCAGCTGGACTCTGGGCGACCCCCAACATCATTGCAGGGGTGGGGAGGAAGGCTGCCGGAGCCGGGCCAGGGAGAGGATACTATTGGGAAGGTGGAGTGCAGGACAGGGAAAGGGGTTTGGAAGGTCAAGGCTTTGTTGGGGGCTGTCCTCTGGGGGCAGGGAGAATGGACACACACACCCCTTCCCACTTCTCAGCAGAGAGGGACAGGGAGGCAGGGCTCACACAGCTACATGCTTCCTTTATGTGGTTCCCCCAGGCAATTTCTCAATCCTAGGCCCCAGACAAGGCCTCCCTGACCCCATTCAAGAGGAGCCAGTCCCTGCAAGGAGTACAGGGGGCACTGCAGAGGGGGAGGGGATCTTTGTCAAAGTGGGAAACTCAGGGGCGGATAGAAACAGAGGAAGGGGAGGGCTTGGGGGGTCCCAGTCCAGCTAAGGGGTCTTTGTGTCTAGGCAGATAGCATGTCTTGCCTAGACATTTCGAGATTGTAATAAGGTCCCTAGGAAGACCCCTTTGGTGGTCTTGGGAGTGGAGTGGTGTCTCCCTCTGCCGAGAAGTCCAGGAACTGCAGGCATCAGACAGCGGGAGGCGGCGGGGAAGGCGGCTTGCTCTGTCCTTCACCTGTGCCAGAGTCTGCAAACTCAGATGCCGAAGGAGCCAGGCAGGAATCATGAACTTGTGCAGCAGGACAGGCGTGAGATTATAAGGCACGGTGACAACTGGGCAAACAGGAGAACTACTGTCCTGTCTAAAAGGCAACCACCAAAAAGACTGGAGCAAGCTCACATGGCCAGATAAAGAAGGCCAGACACCTTGTTAAGGAGAAAAAGCAAGATGCTAGCATTTGGGAGGGGGAAATAATGTATGTGCGTATACTTGTGTATAAATAAAGTATTATTGCTTCTGGGAAGGGGGAGTTTCTAGGACGGGGTGGAAGAGACAATCACTTATCATCATAGACCTTTTTGTTCCTTTGAATTTTATGTCCTGAAAATGTACGACCTTGAAAAGAAAATATTAATTAGAAGAGTAAGGGGCAGACTCTACACAGTTCCAGCCACTTACTACTGTTTTCCACAGGTATCAGAAACCCGAATCTTTGTATGGGATTTCCAATATTAAAAGTTGGGTCGCAATTTTTAAACAGAATGCAGGTCAAACAAAACACATCTTAGGACCAGGTTCAGCCTGGGCGACCGCCAGTTAGAGACTTGTGCCAACTTCATTTCCTGAACCGTTAGCTCTGTGGTCGTGCATTTGGGTATCCAGACGTCCATGGGGCTTATGCTCAGCCCAGGCCAATCATAGCGTCCTCCCAGGGCTGGACTTGAACATGCCACATCCGAGAGTGAGTGGGGCTGGGGTGGGGGCTGGGGCAGATGGCCGGGAGGGGTAGGACCCAAGACCCCCCTGTGGATGCGTGAAGGTGTGCACACTGGGACCCTGGGAAGGTTCTGCAGGGAGTGGAGCGTGTGTAGTCTCATGCACCTTCTTAGGGGCTGGATCGCTTTTGGGGTGTCCTCCAAGCCGATTTGACTTTATAGTCATATTTAAAGTGTACCTACGTATTTATTTATTTATATATGTGTGTAAGTAAGTTTATTTATGTGCATGTTTATACATATAAATACATGTTCTATATCTTTATTATATAGAGAAAAAGTCATTTGAAATGTTACCCCCTTGATTTTGCTTTTGAAACCATTTGGCCCTGAAGAACCTGTTGCAGCTGTGATTGGCTGTGATTTCTCAGTGCCCTGGGAATTCTTGCAAGAGGAAAAGAAACAAACCTGCCAATAGTTCCCGGATATCACAAAGTTTTCAAGAATGCCCAACGAAAATACAGAATACCATAGGGTGTTTTGTAGTTACTGATTTGAAGTTTTGTTAAGTTTGGTTTTGATACTCAGGGGCCAATAATTTTATTGTTCTTCTTTGCAGGCTGTGAGTGTTTCCCCAGGCTCCTAGCAAATTCATAGGCGCCTAGATGGACTAGCCTGGGGGGTGGGAGTTAGAGGGGTTCTGGTTGGGCGAATTCCCCACCTTCCTAGGTAGACACTGAGGGGCCGGGCTGGTGGGCTGGGGAGGTGTGGTTGCAGCGATGGGAACAGAGAGAGCCACGGTCAGAGAAGTGTGGCCTCCAAGGGCTCTGTGGGACTGCTCCCTGTGGCCTCAGAATTCAGCATCTATGGGAGAAGAGTGGGAGCTGGCAGGTGGCCCAGGGCTGCCACTTGGGGGTGGTGTGGCCCTGGCCATGTCGTTGCCTGCCTGACTTCCAGGAGCCCTGTGAAGTGCGACACAGGACCACCTGGGCTCTACAGGTACGCTGACCGGACGTACCATTTTAAACAGGACAGAAAACAACGGTCCTGTCCCATTTCAAACGGGACATCTGGTCAGCCTGTATATAGGTCCTTTGAGATCTGCCCCCTGCATCACCCACTGAGAGAGGCTGGAAATGTTGGTTTTTATGATGAAATCTCCTGATTTTTAAATGTTGGTAACTGACTTTTAATTTCCTTAACACTTTGTGGCCCAAATGAAATGTGAGCAACGGTGGGATCAGGCCCTGGGGACACTGGCTTGAGTCCCCCATCTTAGGGACTAGACAAGCTGGGGGAGGTTCAGGTTCCCCACCACCACCTTGGCCTCTTTCTATCCCTGGGACACTCCAGGCATATTTCTGCCTCAGGGCCTTTGCAGCAGCTACTCACTCCCCCTGTCCGGGATTCTTTTCCCACACATCAGTAAGGCTCATTCCCGTCTGTTCTGCAAGTCCTGGAGCAAATGCCACCTACTCATGTGGCCTTCCCTGACTGCTCTACTTTAAACCACACCCACCCTCTGCCCCTTCTATCTCTTTATGTCTATCCATCTTCAAAGCATATTCTAGGAAACTCCTCTTTGCTTCTTTGTTTATCTGCTCCCCCTGCGAGCATGTCATCTCCTCCCAAGGATCTGAATTATAGAACAATGCCTGGCCCAAGGCAGGGGCCATGAAATAGCTGTAAAATAATAAAAGTGCTCTTATCACTTCCTGCACCATCACAGAGGCCTTGCAGGAGCTGAGGTGAGGGTGGCAAGGAAAGAGCTACTAAAGGGGGACAGGTGGACATGGAGGACCAGATTTGCTGACAGGCCTGGACCAGTGTCCTCGTCACTGGGGGAGGGGCTTGGGATGATGGCTGGGGGTCCTGGGTGTGAGCGGGAATTACAAGGAAGCAGGAGAGGGCAGGCTATGGATCTGGGAGGGCTGGGGGCTCAACAGGGGAACCCTGCAGCTGCCTCCCAGCCGGCTTCAGTCGCTAAGACAAGGATCTCAAACTGGCGGCCCCAGGGCCAAACCCAGCTCTTAGGCATGTTTCTTTTGGTTCACAAAGTGCTGCAAAAATGAACAGTTGCCAACATTCAAACATCAGGATATTTCAACATAACAATCAGCATCTCCAGCTTAGAAGACCGGTCTACCTGGGCCCATATTCCCCTTTGGGGGCAGTTGTTGGAGGGGCAGCTCTGTTGGCCTAGGATGACCCAGGCCCCATCTTTTTCTGGTTAAAGGCTTCATGAGAGGATTTGAGGGGGAAGGAAACCCACATGGCTCTGGCCCCAGGCTTACTCCTGTCATCTCCCATCTCTGCCCCACCTACCCCCTACATGGCCACCATTACAGCACGCTCTGGACAGACACACTCCCGGGGATGTATCAGGGTGGGTGGGGTTTATGCAAGAAAGATCCCTGGGACTGTCCTCCCAAGTCTGCCCATGGTCAGGGGGAAAGGCACCGTGGAGAAAAAGCTTGGCCGTGTTTTGTGACTCCCTTCCAGAAAAGGCTTTGATGGAAAACGAATCACGGAGAAGACTTCTTTGGCAATGCCTACACAAAGAGGGGCAGGAGACTTCTGAGATGCAAGAAGCTCAGGGGAGGGGAAAGCATAGACACAGAGAGAGAGAGAGAAAGAGAAAGTAAAGGAAGCAAAACACTAAGAACTGGTGAGTCTCTGCAAAGAGCATTTGGGTTCATTGTCCTGTCCTGTTATGTAACTTTTTTGTAGTTAAAAAAATTTCATAATGAAAGTTGCAAAAAATAACATTAAAATTAACACAAAATAATACATTCAAGGTTTTAAAAAAAGAAAAGAAAAGAAAAACAACAAAAGAATGGAGGGAAGAGTAAATTCAGGATGGGTGCCTTCCCCCTCTGGCTGCCCAGCCCGGCTTGTGGTGGGGGGTGGGGGAGGGGGGGGGAAGGGTCGGGGGAGGGGTGGCTTGAGGCTCTGTGCCTGGCGCTGGGGCTGGCAGGCTGCTTCTGGCTGCAGAGACACGGAGATGAGTCTGCAGTTCTAAGAGCTTGGCTGGCACTGGAGGCCATGGGGAGGCCACTGACCCAGCAGTCTCTGGCAGCCGGATCCCCGACGTCTCAGCATTTCCATCTTCCTTCTCCTTGGCCTGGGCATCCAAAAAGGTGCGGCTGTGCCCAGCGAGAGCCAGCCCCGCACATCCCCGGGTCACTTGCCTACAATTGCTAACGGTTCCTCTCTATTTCCAAGGGACACTGCCTGCGTGCGCAGCTGCAGGACTCACGGCCAGCTGGGCAGGTGTGACTGTCCCAGTGGACGCAGCTGTGCCTGACACAGAGGGGCTCCGGCTCTTAGCCGCAGGCACACAGTTCATGAAAGCTCGAAGTTGGAATCGCAAGCTAGGTTGTCCGACTCCACATGGCGGGCGCGCTCGCTTGTGTACGTGTGTGTGATGACAAATGACTTTGAGGGTCCCAAGAACAGACAGCATGTGAGAAGAAGGAATAAGACTCCAGACAACATTTTTAGAACCAACCATTCCCCGCTGCCTGCCTCCCCAGCCTCCAACCTACCCCACCTGGACCTCACAGCTGCCTCCTTCCCCGCCTCCTGCTCCCATCCCCACCCCCACAGTCTGCTTCCCATGCACAGCTGGGGCGGGGGGCCCTGTGAACCCCTGAGCCAGGTCAGGGCCCCCCTGACAGACCCCCCCCAGCTGCACCTCACTCCCCTTAAAACCAAAGCCCTCCAGCTGGTTCCCTGTCACCTCTCTGACCTCATCTGCTCCCCACTCCATTCCTGCTGTCCCTCTCACACCCCAGTACCTTCCTGCCCTCCAGGTATTTGCACTTGCCCTTCCATCTGGGGATTCATTCTTCCCGCGATGTGCACATGGCTCCCTCCCTCATCTTTCCCCGGGGCTTTGCACGTCACCTTCTTGACCAGGCTGTCCTTGGCCACTCTATTCAAAACCACAGCTTCCGCCTGGAACCCCCCGCCCCCCTGCAGCCTGTTCGCTCCTTTATTTTTCCCCGCAGCCTTGGCACACACCACCGCCTGACATACCGTGCAATTACACACCTACCGGCTGTGTGTACTGCCGCCCTCCCCTCCGGGACATCAGCTCAGAGTGAGGGGCATCACCTGCTCGATTCCCTCTAGGTCTCCTGCACGAGCACCAGGTGGGCCCACAGTACGTGCTCAGGAGATACTTGGTCAGTGCATGAATGAAAACCACTCCAGACAGTTACTAATATGCCCCGGGCCCGCAGCAGATGGATGAGGTACCCTACTCTCCTTAAGTGGATTACGTAGGCCCACAGGTGGAGAGGGAAGGAACTCGGAGCTAGGAAGCCCAGGTTCAAATCCCAGCTCCTCTTCCTTCTCGCTGTGTGACCTCAGGCAAGCAAGTCTCCCTCCCAGGCCTCAGTTTCCCCATGTGTGCAATGGAGATAAGGATAGCGCTCACCCTGCAGGGTTGCCCTTTGGATTCAATGAGGTTGTGTGGGAGGCTGACAGTGTGATGAATTCTGACAGTTGTCCCCTTCCTGGAAGAGGTGGGACGGGAGGGGCACGGTTGTGTGTATTCCAACAGCCAACAATAGAACTCTTGTAGGCAGGGGACCTCGGGCGTGGAGCACACATGCACACCTGTGGTTTCCAGACCAAAGGCTCAGGCCTCTGAGGGCAGGTTTTCCTGGGCGTTTGTGTTCTTTGAGGATTGCTGCAACAAGAAATACTGGTTTGGGAATGTGAACCCACTGGGGTGGGTTCCTATTTTCTGCTGGTCCCTGAATGAGCAGCTGTGAGGTTTGGGGGGATCTCTCCCACTTGCAGTTCCTGAGGCTAGGACTGGATTAATCTAAGACAGTGGTTCTCAACCTTCCTAATGCCACAACTCTTTAATACAGTTCCAAGGAGTCGCGACCCACAGATTGAGAACCGCTGGTCTAAGACAATGATTGGCTCAGTAGGGTCCAATCAAAGTGAAGCCCCAGGATCTTGTTTAGTAATTGGGGAAATAAAAGATTTGGGGTTTGCTTTGGATGGTGGGGAATGTACATTGGAAGTCTGGGAATGGCAGTATTTTGCCACCATAAGAAAAGCCAGCCTGAGGACAAAGCTAGCATTATAGGCAACCACAGACTACCAGAAAGGGGGACAAACAACCTCAGCACCCTGATGAAACCATACCTGATCCCATGATGGAATTTTCAGTTATGTAATCTAAAATTTGGACTTATTTGAGTGAGCATTAACGTGGTTTCCTGTTATTTGTAACCAAGAACAGCCAAGCTGGCATACAGAGAAGTTCCGTGGACCCAGCGCCCCAGAACTTTCACTGGGCTGTGTCATATGACTTTTACTTAGTTTGAGCCCTTGCATTTCTTTTAGCTTCAATCAGTTCGAGAGTCTCTAGGGGCCAATGAGTATTTACCTCGGTCAGGTCGAGCCTCCCTCTCTGTGGACAAATCTGGGTCCCACTCACCTGGATAGACATCTTTGCAATGAACCTGTTCTCCTTCCCGAGTTCTACCTCCAAAAGGGGCTGCGGGCCAGAAGAGCCACAGGACTTGGTAGAGACGGAGGCACATGTGCTCGGGGACTCAACAGTCCTCCCATCACAGGTGGTGACGCGTGAGTGCCCGGATGCCAGGCACGTGCCAGGGGACACCGAGTGGCACTGGAAGATGCCTCTCAGGGCCCCACACTTCTGCCCAGGTCCACAGGAGGAAGGACAGCAGGACATGGTGTGGTGGAAGTCTGGTGGCAGAGAGATAAAAGCGGCTAGTTTTGTGGGGTCACATAGGCCACAGTTTTACTCCGACTAAGGTGGAGCCGTGGGAGGGCTTTGAGGTTAAGACCCGTGTGACCTGATCTAGGATTTTAGAGACTGTCTCTTTACCCTGCCTGGCATGGAGGGACACTGCTTAGAAAGCTCTTTTGACTTTGCAGTTACATGTTTTATTTAGCACACAGCTCCTAAATCCTTGGTAATTTCCCGAGTGATAGCAGTGCTAGGAGCATATTCTGTTCTGATACTTGGTCTTTGATGCCAGTTCCTGATGCAGAGTTCCTAAATCCCTTGGAATTTTCTGAATGGTAGGCAGGTCTTTTATTTTAATGAGTCGACATTTGGTGGGCCCCACCCCGTCCTCTGGGGAGGGGAGAGGGGCTAGGTATTGAGTTAATGATTGATCATGCCTATGAGATGAAGCCTCTATAAAAATCCCTGCAGTACGGTATTCGGACAGCTTCTGGGTTGATGCACAAACAACATCTGTGAACTGAGAAGGTGACACACCCCAACTCCATGGGGACAGAAGCTTCTACATTCGGGACTCTTCTAGATCTCACCCTATGTCCCTCTTCACCTGGGTGTTCGTCTGTATCCTTTTCAATAAATAGCATTTCTAATAAACCAGCCAATGTGTTTCCCTGAATTTTGTGAGCCATAATAACAAATTATTTAAATTGATGAGAGGGTTATAATAGCCAAGTCAGACAGAAGTGAAGGTAACTTGGGGACACACTACTTGCGATTGGTGTCTGAAGTGGGGGGCAGTCTCACGATCCCGAGCCCTTAACCTGTAGAGTCTGACCCTATCTCCAGGTAGACAGAGTCAGAATTGAACTGAATTATAGGGCACCCAGCTGGTATCACAGAGAATGAAAGAATTGCTTGATGTGGGAAACCCGAAGACATGTTCTGTGTGAGCAGAGGATGGTACCATTACCCCTATTTCATAGACAGGAAGGCCAAGGCACAGGCATGTGAAGCCACCAGGCCAAGGTCAAGAGCTAGCAAATAGCACAGTGGGATTCGAACCCAGGCTTCTGGGCCCAGCACCGCACACTTCACCGCCTCACTACGTCGCCTGCTAGAGCATCTACTAACACCCTGGTGGGCCCACCTCCATTTGCCCTCCACTTATGGGGCCCAGAATAAGAGTATCCACCGAGAGTCACATTTCTTATGTCTTCAAGCTGCCAAACTGTTAAATGACGTATGTTCTGTCCTCCTGCCTGACATACAACTTTCCTAATGCCCCAGAGGCCAGCTGCAAAGTTAGGGGTTTTGTGCTCAGAGTCCTGGACAGGATGTGGCACCCAAGGAGAGGCTGCCCCAGGTTGGCCTCCTGTCTTCCCAGCCTTGGTTTTGGCTCACGCTGCAGGAGGTCCTGCATGTCCATCCCTCCCAGCCTGTACTCCTCAGCCCAGCCTGGTCCCCCTGCTTCCTGCAATGGGACCTTGACGTGTGCTTGCTGGCTGCCTGGGCCACTCTCATAAGGATGGTCAAAGAGGGTCCTGAAATGGGCTCAGGGCCTTTTATGCAGGAAATTCCATGCTGCGGGAGCACGGTCTAGAAGGGGGCTGGGAGGGAGTGCAGGCTCCAGGGGCCACTTCCCAGAGGTCCTGTGAGGAGGGGTGCGGTCGGTGGAGGCCAGAGCAGGCCCTCTGAATCGTAGGGCTGGGGCGGAGACCCTCTGCCAAGTGCTAAGCTCGCCTCTTCCTGCCCAAAGCAGGGGCCACTGAACTACCATTTCATCAGCCTGTTATTTATGTTCATCGGTCATCAGGGCTAGACTTGGCTGATACTTGCCTGCACCACCTCAAACTGTCCCCCCAATAGTGACAGCCGCCACTCTGCCATGTCCACATCCTCCTGATGGGCCCATGTGGCACCCCAGAGCTCCTGGTACCTGACCTCCACCCAGATGATAAAGGAGATGTGGTGTGATGAGCATGTTCAGGTCAACGTCTCCTGGCCAGGTCCTTGAAACTGGTGGTGGGCCCCACCGAAGGTGTGCAGGCAGGGGTCTCCGTAGAGCTACAGTGTCCTGTAGCGCATGGGTGGGCAACCCCAAACACCCCCATCCTGTCAGCACAGCCCATGAGGCCCACAAGCACGAGGGTGGCACTTGAGCAGGTGTCCAGACCCACAGCATATGCACTTCTGGTCACAGGTGGCTGCAGGCAGCACCTGGGTGCCCAGAGGGATATAGTGGCCCTACAGATGGCAGCTGCATGGAGTGTGTGGCATGCAGACACCCGCCTCCAGGGCAAAGGCCTCGGGGCAGAAGCAGCTGGCTGGGCAGTGGCGGGGGCAGGGTGCTGAGGAGCTCAGGCAGGCAGGGTGCTCCACAGAAGTTGTCGCTATTGGCTGGACGTACCACACCTGGGGGAGAGAACAGGTGGCCTGGGGCTGGATCCCTCAGACCGGGGTTCAGGGATAAACCACGGATGCTTCCCAAACCACCAGTGCACCTGGTTAATGCTGTCCCTGCATGTGGCTTATTAATATCATGCCCTTGGGTCACTTAAAAACTGTGGCGTGTGATGAACAATTAGGACAACTCGGAATCAAGTGCAGGGAGGTGGCGGGTGGATTAGAAAAGGGCTGAGAGGAGCTTCGGTTCTGGTGTGAGGTTTGGGTCATCATCCTTGGGAGCAGGGCTTGGGGTCTCCCGGGGAATGAGGGGTTCCAATCAGCCGGGGAAGGTGGCAACCTAGCTGGCCAAGGGGTGAGGTCTTCATCAGAAGGGGAGCGGGCACCTACTGCGTCCCAGGCTGGCTCACCACTGCAGCAGGCGGACACCGTGCAGGACGCAGGCTCGGGTCCGGCCTCCAGTGTGGCCCACGGCGTGCAGTTGCCCGCGCCATAGTGGCAGAGATCGAAGGCACAAGCCTGCGTGTAGGACACGGGGTCCTTGTGCCAGTGGCCCTAGGCAAAGGGCCCAGAGCAGATGGCCAGAACACGGGGTGGGGCCTGTCTTGGCAAGGCTCGATGCTCCCAGTGTCCTGCCAGCAGCTGGGGGATCCTGGGGACACAGCATGGCCACCTCCAAGCCTCATGTCCTGCCCCACCGCCTAGCCGGCCCTGCCAGCCCCCCTCCTCCAGACCCCAGCCAACCATCCTCTTCCAGCCCCTGACAGCTGGCATACTTTTATTATATAAACTTGAAAACCCCAACCCAGAGTGACGAGGGACTTGCATGCTGTCGCGCAGCAGAGCAATTGCTAGAACGTGGATTCTGGAATCAGCCTCGTCGGCTGCGGCCATTTGGACCAATCTCTGAATCTGGGCCACCCAGTACAGTAGTCGCCGGCCACCTGTGGCTCCTGGGCGCCTGAAATGCGGCTAGTGTGACTGAGGCATGAGATAATATTCAATTTAAGTTCATTTGCATTTAGATATAAACAGCATGCGAGGTTGGCGACCACTGGGTCGGACATCCCAGGACTGAAGTTTCGGTGAGACGGCAGCATTTCCTGCCTCCGCTTTGGGAGGTTGTAGAAGAATCGAGTATTTGGGATCAAGGACTCTGGCTCAAGGCTGCCTGGGTTCCATCCCTGCTCCACCATTGCTGTTGTGGGGCATGGGGCAGAGAGTCATCCTTCTGTGCCTCTGTTTCCCCACCTGTACTCAAGGCCCCACACGTTGGCTATGAGCGACCTGTTTCAGCCTGTCTTTGAGGCGCTGCCTGTTGGCCCACTGAGTGCCACCAGCCCAGCCTTGCCCCCGATCCGGGCCTCCCCGGCCCACTCCCCTAGGCCAGCTGTCCTGGGTCTGCCAGGCCACTGCCAAAAGCTACATGAGCGGGGACTGGCGCCCTGCTGGGGAGCACCCTTTCATGGCTGGAGTCACCGGTGACATTGCACAGAGTCCGCAGGGGCAGCTGGGCACGCAGGCCCCCCCGCAGGAAGGGCGTGCAAGCTCGGGGCTGCACCTGGAGTTGGGCGCCCACTGGGCTCTGCCCTCGCCACACGTGGCTCTCAGGGCCCAGCGGCACCGGGAAGCTCGCCGCCTGGTTGTCCACCTGGGGGTGCGGGAAGCCCAGGGTCTGTCTCCTCCTGACACCCACCACCCCTGCCCAATGCCAGCTGCACACCTCTGGTGACCCCCACAACAGGTATGAGGGCAGGGAGGGAGCACTAAGTAGGCTGCCCAGACGTCCTGTTTGAAACAGGACAGAAAACTACAGTCCTGTCCCGTTTCAAACGGTACATCTGGTCAGCCCAGCTAAGGGGCCTATCCAGCTCCACTGTCCCAATCTGAGCTTCCGCCTTACCCAAACTCCATCCCCCTACCTTTTCCATCTCAGGCCCAAACCAGGTCATCCTGGAACCGCCCCCCTCTCACCCCACATCTGATCCTTTCAAAACATGTCAAGGTCCCACCACTTCTCCCCGCCCCTACGACCCTCTCCCTGATTCCCTCCTGGACTGTGGACTCAGCCCCCCTGCTCCCCCTGCCCCCAGCAGTCTGCTTGCACATGAAGCCAGAGGGAACCTCGTGCCTTTAAAAGACTGCGGCCCCCACCCCACCAGCACCTGCTCTCCCAACCTTCCTTTCATGGTTTATTTTTCTGGGACTTTTTACCTGCTAAGATATCACATAGTTCCTTTTTTTTTTTTTTTTTTTTTTTTTTTTTTTTTTTTTTTTTTTTTTTTTTTTTACTGTTTCTCTCCCTCTCCCACCATTGTATTGTGAGCTCTCGGAAAGAAGGGACCTGTCTGTCTTGTGCTCAGCAGTGTCCCCAGAGCCTAGAACAGGGCTTGACACAAAATCGATGTTCGATAAAGCTTCGTTGAATGAATAGATGATGGACGGAAGGAGGGATGGGAAGCTGGGTAGGTAGACAGAGGAGTGAATGATAGCGTGGAGGGAGGAGTGGATCAGTGGTGTGCTACACTGTTGGAGATGACTTGATACAAAGGAACTCCAGTGAAGGGACAGGTTCATGGGGGAATAGATCAACTGAAGAGTGGAAGGATGGAGGGGAAGAAGAATGAATCGATCAATGAATGGATGAAAAGGTGGATGGATGGACTGAAGGACGAAGGGATGGATGGATAATTAAATGGAAGGATGGTTGCAAGGGTCGATGGATGAGTGGATGAACGGATGCAGCATGGGCTTAAATGGGGGAGGGTAAGAGGAAGGGTTGGCCTGGACAGGGCTGAGGGTAGGGCTCACCCTTTTGCCCTCTCACCTGAACTTGCTGCCCTTGTTTCAGGCTTCCAGGGGTCTTCAGGGCTGAGCTCCACCTCCGCAGTGGTACAAGAAGGAGGTCCTGGCTGCGGAGGTGCCTGTTGGAAGCCTCCACTCTAAGGGATGATCCTCCAGGAAGGGGAGCCAGCCCACAGGAATGGGCCAGGTGGCGGGTGCCTTGGAAGTGGGGCATGGCCCCATCAAAGGTGACGTAATGAGGGTCTCCCATGGCCATGCAGATGCCTGAGCAGCTCTGGCAGCCCAGCTGGCCACCTCACAAATACAGACCTCCCCAACAGGGAATAGAGCTGGGCTGCAGCACAAATGCCCTGATCTGTCACAGCTGCAGCGGTGGGGACATCGGTGCAGCCGGACCAGGTCATCACCGAGGGAGAGGGGCCCGACCTGGTCACGTGGTAGAAGCCTGGGTCAGGCAGAAGTACGGGCCTGGCGGCTGGACTGGGAAGAGCAGAGGCCGAGGGGCTGGCTCTGCACGAGGACGGGCATGAAGATGGCGCTCAGAGTCACCACCAGGGAGTGCCCGATGCTCACGCCGGGCAGCACACTGACACCTGTTTCCTTCAGCACAAAGCCCAGCCCAGTGTTCAGAGCACAGCTGGGGGCCAGAGAGACCTGGAGTCCAGACCTGGCTCTGTCCCTTGAAAGCTGCCTTCTGGTCATCTGTTTCGTCCTGGGCACAGGAGGGGCCATAAAGGGCTGTTGGAGGGTCAATGTGAGCGTGGGCATGAGACACAGAGCACCCCGCCGGGCCACAGTAAGCTGCCCACACACATTAGCTAGCATTATGACTAAGAACCTGCTGGTGCAGGGTAGACACGTAGTGAGAGCTCAGAAAATCGGACCTGTTATTACGATGACAGGTCTACACGCGTAGTAAACGGCCCAAATATATTTGCCGTTATTATGATGTTCTGTTATTATTATTTATCATGAAATACTCAGCACAGGTGCCTAGCCAATGCCCACTGCATATTGGCCATTATTATCATCATCGCCATTATTTTAATATGGTTCCACACATAGTAAATGCCCAAATATATGAGTCATTGCTGTCGTTGCTGTCATTATTATCCTTATTAAAATGTTTACCCTTCA
Source organism: Lyroderma lyra (assembly GCA_004026885.1). Classification (NCBI taxonomy): domain Eukaryota; kingdom Metazoa; phylum Chordata; class Mammalia; order Chiroptera; family Megadermatidae; genus Lyroderma; species Lyroderma lyra. The sequence goes on along the minus strand of PVJL010000060.1, from coordinate 667,358 downwards.
CCCCAATAAAAAAAATAAATAAAATAAAATAAAATGTTTACCCAAGCATGGAAACGAAGTCAATACGCAGTACATTTTCATTGTCATTAGCTGTCATAATGTGGGACCTGACACAAGGTCAGGACTTGTTGGTCACTAAAACAACAACCACAACAACAGTAAAGGATACAGAGCCTTGTACCTATTCAGGCTAAATGGTTTTACCTGCTGTGATCATTGGTTTTTTATCATTAGTTATTAGTGTCATTATTATTATCAAAGTGGTTCACTGGGGCTGAGCACTCAATACGAGGGGGGACCCAAAAGAACACGGAAAACAATGATCACCTGTTTCTTTGGGGTGAGAGGAATTGTGTACTTGGAATTTGTTCCTCCGGGTCAAACGGTCCACCAAAGTTTTCTCCTGGAAGTTTTGAGAAGGTTGCAATCACCACGTGCGGAAGAAGCATCCCGAGTTGTGGCACACAGATGACTGGGTCTTCCACCATGACAACACGCCTGCCCACACCGCACTTGTTCAGCAGTTTCTGACCAAAAACAGCACGAACCCCCTACCCCACCCTCCCCATTCACCTGATCGCCCCTGCCCCAGCGACTTTTTGTTTGTTTGTTTCCCTGGAAGAAAAAAGTCCTCAAAGGGACATGTTTCGCCGATGTGGGAGAGGTGAGACGAAAACCAGCAGAAGCACTGACAGGCATCAACATCGACGAGTTCAAGAACTGTTGTGAGCCGTGGAGATTGTGTCTCAGTAGGTGTATTGCCTCAAACGGGGAGTACTTTGAAGGTGACTGACGTTTAACTATGTAAGAATAAATACACAATTTTTTATAAATTCTAGGTTTTGGGGGGTCCACCCTCATATTGCAATAATTATATATGGTGTGAGGGGTGTGCAGACTTGTCGGGGGGTCACTTTGTAAATTATATAAGTGACTAACAACTATTTTGTGCACCTGAAACCAATACAATATTCAATGTCAACTGTAATTGAAAAATTTTTTTAATTTAAAAAGATGCCCAAGGCTGAATATCACCATCTCAGAATGAATCTCTGAGATATAAAAACAAATCTGAAAATCTATTAAACATGCATTACTGTCAGAATTTTATTATCCACATTGTAGGAGGTAAATGTTTCAGGTTGAACACTTTAGTGAGGATAATTTCTCTACTTTGTCCGCTGCCAATGTGCTGCTACCGTCAGTAAGTCCCTGGCAGTTGGAACACAAGGCCCAGCACTTCTTCCGACAGGCCAAGAGATGGGCCACGTCTATCTCTATCTCCTCCCCTTGGGTCCCAGCAGGTTTGTGACAGCTTCAGTGAACAGAGCAGAGCAGAGGCTGACTGTCAAAGGCAGCATTTGCTGGAACCCTCCCTCTGGAGCCCTGAGCAGGGTGAGAAGTCCAAATGTCCTGAGGCAGGATACCCAAGGCACTGGGACAGACACTGAGTTGGTGGTCCCTGCTGAGCCCAGCCCCTGAGCCATCTCAGTAAATGAGTTTACAATCTCAGTCTTGTTCACTGAGTCACTCCACTCTTTAGCTCTTGTAGCTGAGCACCTGGACCTCTCAGAGCAAAGACCAGCTGTCCCTGATGCTCCTCGTCTGCCTTCCTGAGCCACAGAATCCATGGGCACAATAAATGGTTGCTATTTTACACCACTGAGTTCAGGGTGATTTGTTGCAAGGTAGCAATGGAACTGAACAGCCGCTCACTTAATAACTGCAGTATTTAAATAGCTTTACTTTTCTACAGAAACTAAAATTCATTCCCTACTTACACCACTATTTGAATGATCACAATAATTATTTCTTGAATATAAAATTAATGACCATCACAATCCTTGTTAATCAGGGTGCCATTTTACTTGCACAATAACTGTTGTGAAAGAATAATTGTACATTTCTCCTTTAACTTGACTGGAGAATGCCAACTTGTAAACCACATATGGAACTTTCCATTCCAAGTTACATCCAGAAGGCTGTTCTATATTTGAAAGTGAATATTCAGACATAAACACTAACTGTGAACGCTGAGCCTTGCTCGTGTCCCTGATGTAGTTACATTCATTACGTAAGACGGGCCAAATACTTCTGGCTCGGACATGCACTGCAATGACATAGAAGTAAGAGTTTCAGTATTCAGCTTTTCTGAAGACCAAAATCCCAGCAGAACTTCAAAGTAACCCTTTGAGTGTTATTATTATCTTTCTAATCTCTAGGTGGCTTCTTGGGGCGAGCAGCAAGGTTGGTGGGAACAGGAGGAGAAACTGAGGCTCACTGACGTCTAGCACACAAAGGAAACTGGTGAGTGGCTGTTGAGTGGTTCAGTCTTCCCACCCTCCTCCCGCCTACAAGACATCAACGATGCTGGTGCAACCCAGAGCCCTCTCTCCAACCCCATTGAAATTTTCCCAGTAGACTCCCTATTGACGTTCAATGCCGACACTCCTGCCTTGGAATAGAACCACGTGCCCTTAGACTCCCCAGGGCAGGGCCGTGCCCTCTTCAGTTCCCCCCAGAGCAGCATCACATCTGCTCAGATCAGCCCCCTCCCGGCCAGGGTGAGTTGTGTCCCCTCAGAGCCTCCAGGACATGGTCATGTCTGCTCAGAACCCCCAGGGTGGGCCATGTTCTCTGAGTCCCAGGACATCATAAAAGGCACGTACAGTACAATTTTCAGCTGACAATTACAATGGAAAATTTACAGTCACAGCTCCGTAACTCAATTCTAACAAAGCCATGAGTGAGCTCGGTCTCCAGCTACATCTCAAACAGGATGGATAGGACAGTGCAGCCTCATGCAGACGTTTGGGGAACATGGAGCTCTGCAAACAAGATACTGTGCTGGGGTGCTCCCCACGGACAAAGCAATGGTGGGGATCAACCATGTTAATAGTTCGGTGTCCAAGGAGTGATGCATGGAGCATTTTCCTAAAAGATACATAGTAAGTTATTCAAAGGCACTTTCCTGTGTCTATTTACGTTTTAGGAAATTGCTTGAGGGACTTGTAGTTGATGGGCAAAACATTATCATTTTTGTCGTTGAAAGTCAGGGGAAATGACTTTCCTGCAGAGCATCAGATTTCAACAACACATGGACAAGACCAGGCAAATAAAAGCCTTAACTTCTCACAGTTTAGGGGCAGCAGTGTCCCCTGGTGGCCATCGGAGGCCCTATAAGATCTGCCGATGCTCTCAGGAGAAGCAGGGACCCAAGCTCCAGCCTGGATGAAGGAAGAGGTAGAGGTCTCAGGCTGTGTTCACAGGGCCTGGTGTTCCTCTCTCCATCCTACAGGACCCCGTTTCCTGTATTGGTCCAAGGTGGATGGTTTTTTTTTTAATTGGGCATGTACATTCACATTTTTTCTGGAAATAACACCTGATTTTTCTTTGAGGATCCCCCACATTCATGTAATTCTTGAGGGTCAAAGGCCCCCAACTCCATGTGTCAGGTGCACAGTGATTTAATGAGGGATGAGCACATGACCCAAATTTTTCCAGTGAAAACCAAGGCCAGGGCTTTTTTGCTGTAGCTACTGGGGGAAAATAATTCCTTTCTACTGGGGCTACTACGTGGTCCGTGGCATATAAACCTAGAGTTGGGATGAGTGGGGTGGGGGACATCTCTTTCTCTTGTTGTAGAGCAAGCTTGTCCAACCTGCAGCTTTGAATGTGGCCCAACACAAATTCTTAAATTTTCTTAAAACATTATGAGATTTTTTGCAACCCTCTTTTTTTTTTTAGCTCATCAGCTGTTGTTAGTGTGAGTGTATTTTCTGTGTGGCCCAAGACAATTCTTCTTCCAATGTGGCCCAGGGAAGCTGACAGGCTGGACAGCCCTTTGCAGGAGAAGATGCTCGGAAGTGAAGCTGGTGCAGAGAAATGCAGGTTGGAGAAGAAATGGGGCACAGTCCTGGTGACAACTACTTGAGCACCTAGATCCAGCAGTACCTGAAGCCAGTGCCTGATGCTGCTGGGCATTTCCAGGTAAGTGAACCAAGTAAAATCTTTTCTCTTAAGCCAGTGGGAATCGGAGGATCATGGTTCCTGCCCAATTAGTGCCATCCCCACAAAATGTCCTTATTGCTGCTAACATTTGCAGACTCAGAGGCCACATTAATCAAAACCATCTTTATTATTTAAAGAGCAGCCTGTCATCAGGGGCACCTAAGTGGGGGTCCCCAGATGGCAGAACAATATTTACACGGGGGTCAGGAAGGTGAGGCTCAGGTGGTCCCAGAGCTGAGTGGGCCCGCCACTGTGGAAGAGAGGTCCTTGGAGGGAGGGTACCCTTGGACTTGTGGGCTGGGCCCAAGCAGAAAACTGTTCCATCCCCGGCCCAGGGTGGACCCCACCACGTGGGCCTGGGGCCACCTAGACCCACATGGGCCCTGGAGGTGTGCGCAGCACGGAGAAGCGGAGGGTCAGAGCTGAGTCACCATGCCGCTGGCTTCGGAGTGAGTCTGGGGAAAGGCAATGGGAGCTTTTGAGGTCTGAGAGACTTCCCCGAAAGTCCTGCAACTAACCTCCCCTCCCCAGAAGCCCTCTGAAATCCACCTGTTCCATAGGCTGCCCCTTCCAGGCTGGAGCACAGGCCTCTGGAAACCTCTGCCTCCCTTGCCCCCATGAGAGTCCCATGTCCCGCCCCCTGGCTCTGTCTGGGCCCAGCTATCACCTTTATGGCCTGGAAGATCCACTCCCGGAAGTCACTGACTTTGGTGTAGACGCCTGGCTTCTGGGCCAGGGCACAACCGGTGCCCCAGCTCACGATGCCGCACAGCCGCCAACGTGGCGTCCGAGAGATGCTGTCCTCACACACAAAGGGGCCGCCACTGTCACCCTGGTGGGGAAAGGGGAGGCCTGGCTGGAGGCCCTCTCAGATGGTGGTGGGCTGCGGTCCCAGAGCCCTCCGGCCCTGAGATAGGGAGCCTGACCACCCACAGCCCTTATCTCCACCCCCAGAGTGGCAAGGCCAGGGGCTGCCCCTTCCGTCCCTCACCTGGCAGGCATCAATGCCACCCTCAAGGTAACCGGCACAGAACATCTTGGGCTTGATCTGGTTCCCGTAGAAGTCAGGGCCATTGCAGACATCATTGCTGATTATGGGGACTCGTGCCTCCTGGAGTACCGCAGCCTGTTGGCCTGGGGGTGTGCGGGCAAGGCTGGCCAGAGCTGGGGAGCATGCACACCCCTCTTCCTTCCTGGTGCCCACCCCAGTCTCCTCAGGGCCAAGGGGCACTCAACCTGCCAGCCCAGGTCAGTCTCCAGAATGGAGGCTCCCTGGGCAGAGGAAGAACTCACCGTAGTACTGCGTGTTGCCCCAGCCAGTCACCGTACAGATCTTGCCATCCACCAGTGCCTGGCCAGCAGCTGGGAGGCACACGGGCTGGATGTATTCTGTGAGAGAGACGATGCCAGTCCAGCCCCACCTGGTCCCAACCTCTGTCTAGCTGCCTCCTGTGCTCCCAGCACACCCTCTCCTGTGTTCTTTTATAACAACCACAGTAGAAGTCACCGTCTTCTGGGAGCTCATTATGTATTTGGCACCTTCCTGTATCACAGTTCCTTGAAGCTCCCATCAGCCTAGGGAGGTAGGGGCGACTATGACCCCATTTTACAGAGAGGAGAAATGAGACCAAGTCACTTATCCAAATCTCATGAGTCCATGGCAGAGCCGCAGTTTGAACCCAGCTCGGCCCCATTCTCAAGCCTCAACCAGGGCCCCTGGGGCCACACCCTGCCTAGAGGGTGCCTTTGTGAGAAGTAGAAGAAAGGCACCCCTATCTTAAGACACTCGACTTCCACCTGTCGGAAAATCATAATAATAAATACACAGGTCTTCACCGGCCACCATGAGAATGGCACCCCTGAGATGTGACGTCCTTGTGCAGTGCACAACCCACACAGCAGTCCTGGCAGCCCTGCCGGCTGCCCGCTGGTGACTTCACCTGCCTGAACCTCAGAGTTCTCAGGTGCGACGTGGAAAGAACAGCCGTTTCCCCCAGAGGCTGTCGGGAGAAACTAATGATGCATTGGGTGGCACGCCTGGCTAGTCGGCTCACGTAACTAGTAATAGTAATGAACAACGACAATAGCAACACTGCTAACGGTGACTGCGGGTGTAAGCTCTCAGTACCCATCTTCGCCTTTTTAATCCTTTCAATAACCCTAAGAAGTCACTTCACAGACGAGGAAATCTGAGGCGCAGAGACGTGAAGCCACGTGCCCAAGGTCACAGCACTGGCAAGCACCTGCATCTGACCTCAAAGGTGTCACCCCCTCAGCCAGCCCCAAGGCACGCCCCGGTCACGCCTGTGGCCCATGGACACTTTCTTACTTCAACGTGGTTAACGCCTCCCTCTTTTTACTAGAGAAGATGGTTTGTCTTGTTTTAAAGAAAAAAACATGTATTTCCCCCTTTAATTAAAGAAAAAAAGTAGTATCATGGACCATTCAAAAGAAAATAACCATCGAAATAAGTGTAATGCAAACCACGAAATGGTCCTGCCCTCCCTGGCAGCACAGCCTAGGGGTCACGGTGACCTGGGCTCAAACCCTTGTCATCTGCCAGCAGCGAGAATCTGAGGCACAGTTTCCCTTCTGTACGTCAGGACCTCTCCCCACAGGGAAAGATGGGGATCCTCCCGGGACCCGCCCTCCCAGGACCGGGACCGCCCTTCCGGCCTGCGGCGAACACTAAATGAATGCGCTGGGGACACTGAGAGCAGCGCTGGGGACACTGAGAGCAGTGCCTGGCACACAGAAGGCGCCGTGCAGGGGTTGGTGCTCGTTCCTCTCATCACTGTGATATCGTTTTATTGCATTATTTCATGACGATGAGGATGATGAGATGTTGGCGTCTGAGCACCGCCACGATCACAACTGTTTCATCATCGTGGTCACCTTGGTCACCTTGACTTCTTCGTAGTGTAACAGCGGCCTGCTGACGGCCGGAGCCCAGGGCCTGCGCTCCGCACGCCTGGGGAAGTGCTTTGAGAGCAAGGCAATGCTCGGGAGGGCTGCACCGGAAAGCACTCCTAATTGCCCTTCTGATGCACGCATCTAGTTAAAATACTTTTTCTGTAACAGTTTTCGAGATATAATTTATATATCATGCAACTCAGCACTTAGGGTGTACGAGTCCATGGTTTTGGGGTGGGTTCATAGAAGATGTCTGGTAGTTTGCAACAGGAAGGTGCACCCACCACCACAATCAATATTAGAACATTCTCATCACCCCTACAGCCTCTACCTCTCGCCGTCCAATCTCCCCACCCCCACCCCTCCCCCGGCAAACACCATCCTGCTTTCTAGCTCTACGGATGTGCCTATTCTGGATGGTCCGCACCATTGGAATCACACGGTCGCTCCTTCCTTACAAAAGTGTTTTCAAGGGCCGTCCGTTGCGTGCCATGAATCCGCTTCATCCCTTTTCGTGGCCAAATATTACTCTACCTTGTGAACGGGCCACATTTTTAGCCATTTATCGGACAGACATCTAGGCTGTTTCCACCTTTTGACGATGCTGAATAGCGCTGCTGTGAACGTCGGCGCACGAGTTTCTGTGCGGACACGTGTTTTCATTTCTTCGGGGCACATCTGCGGGGGTGGAATCGCTGGGCCATGTGGCAACTCCAGGTTTCACCTCTTAAGCCACTGCCAGACGTTTCCAGAGCAGCTGAGTCCATCATTTCTATCTGATGGACACCCAGCTGTGTCTGCTCAAGAGCGTGTCCCTTCACACCATGGACTCCGAGACCTCTGGCCTCTGCTCTGTCCCCGCAGCCTCTAGCGTCCCCAGGCCAAGGCTCAGACTTACCTGTGAAGGGCAGGGGGCTGGAGAGGTGGACCAGGGCGATATCATTGCTGTTCTCCTCGCTGTTGGGGTCTCGAAAGGGGAGATAGCCCCTGTGGTAGACTACTGCCTGTACCCCCATCTGCAGGCCATGGGGTGAGGCCTGGGCCACAGCGCCAGCAAACACTCGCCATCGAGACAGGACCCGGTTCCGCCTACCAGGGTACAGGAGGGGAGGGTGGCAGCCGCCTGGGCACAGCCTCTCCAGCATGCCGTTCCCCACTGCCCCCCTCAGGACTGTGGGTGGCACTCACTCGGGGAAGCAGTGGGCAGCTGTCAGTACCCAGTCTCCGGAGAGCAGGGAGCCCCCACAGAGGTGCGCTCCATCGTAGCGAAGACTGACTTGCCACGGCCACCTGCCCAGGCTGGTGTCCTGGCCTCCCACAATGCGGTCCACGGGCATCTTCCTACGGCCACAGTCTGTGGGAGATGGGCAGTTAGGGGCAGCAAGGAGGGGGCCTGGAGCCCTAGGGGCCAGCCCTGTCCTAGGGGGTCTGAGAGAACACACCCCACTCTGGGGAATGTGAGGAGACTGACCCAGACCTGAGGGGTCTGAGGAAACATGGGCTCACCCTGGGGGACCCTTAGAGGACAGAGGCCCATGGGGACCTAAGGGGACATAGCCCTGCCCGGGGGTGTCTGATGGAGCACGCATGGCACTTCCCTGGGGGGAAAAGGAGTCTGAAGGAAACACAACTCCATCCCTGGGGGACTGAAGAGGACATGGCCCTGCCCTGGGACAGGGGCGGTCTGAGGAAGAGGAATCTGAGTTTCAGGGTCTCACCTTGGCAGACAGTAGCCAGGAAGCGGCCCCTGGGACAGTCACTGGGAGAGAAACAGGGACGGAGATGGAGAGAAACGAAGGCCGATTCAGACAGATGGAAGGACGCTGAGGAAGAACAGGGGCCTCGCGGGCTGCAGGGCCCCGGGCATGTGCCCCCGCCTGCCCGCCGCCCTCCTCACCACACGGAGATGACCTCCAGCAGCCTCTGGGCGTGGGGCAGCCTCCCCTCGTCCACGCAGAAGAAGCCCAGTGTGCCGTTGGCGCCTGCCGTCCGCACGTCCAGCTCCGAGTGGGTCAGGGCCCTGGGCAGGGCGTGGGTCAAGCCTGCTCCTCCCACCCTCCCACTGCTGCCTTTCCAAGGGGCACCCCAATACCTGAGGAAGCCCATCTCCTCACAGCTGAGTCCCGCCACCCTGGCGTTGGAGCGCGAGGAACACAGTAGCCGCCACGTGCCCTCCATCTCGTCAAACACCGTGAGCCGGGCGTCTGCTGGGCTGACCTGCACTGCAGGGCGACAGGACGGCCACCTGGGTCACCTCCCTGCCCCAGCCCCTCTTGGCCTGTCCTCCAGCCATGTGGCTCTAGTCCTGAGTCCTGGCAGGGCAGATCGGAGCACCCAATGTCCCCCCCACTCATGGTGGCATCTGGAAGGGCACATGACTCAACTCAGAGCAAGGCGCAGCGGCTCTGGGCCTCTGGCTGGCTCTGCGGAGAACCGGGGAGTCGCCTCCTTCTACTGGGACTCCCCAGCTGGTTGCTCATGCACTGCCAGAGGGGGACTTGGCTGGGACATCGGGAAAGAGGAAAACTGTTTCCAAAGGTTTCAACTGTGGAAACTGTTTCAACCAATCTCCCAAGAGAAGGGCCTGTGAGGCTGGACCTGCCCGGGCCACTTGTGCCCCTGAGGGAAAAAGAAACCACCATGGTGGGAAGCCAATAGATTTCAGACTTGAAGAACAGCCAGAAGGGTTGGTCAAGCGAGTTCATCACGTTCATCACTCCCTTTTTCATTAGCCAGTTCCTTTATTGTTTTTCTTTTGTCTTTTGCTGTCTGATATGATCAGGTTGCCAAAATATTTAAATAGATATCCTATAGTCTTAAAATAAAGAGGAAAAAATAACTATCTATTTTGTAGGACTTGTCAGAGCCTTGACTATACTAAAGGGCATGATAATTCTCCAAGCAGAGGATATAGTATATATTCATTCATTCACTCATTCATTCATTCATTCCATTCAACACATGTTAACTAGATCCATACTCCATGCCCAGTCCTGTGAGGGGTGATGCTGGGTACACAAACATGACTGAGACAGCCCTCACCCAGCCAAAGTCTGGGGTGGGGAAGACGGACAAGAATGAAAAACAGTCACCCCACCAGACACATCCTCACCAGCTGAGAAGGGGCAGCGTGCAGATACCCAGGAAGGCTGCAGAGAGCTTACGGGGGATCCCCACGTCTGGGGCTCGTGGTGTTGAGAACCGATGCTCCCCTCAGCCCTTTGCAGGCTGCTCCCTACACGGGGCCAGAGGACCCCAGTTCACACCTAAGCCAGGTCACAGCCCGGAGGCCTATTTATTACTATTTACATTCACCAAACACTCAGCACGTGCAGGCTGTGGTTTCGGAATGAACCAATCAGACAAAGCCCCTGCTCTGTGGGGCTCAAAGGCCAGTCGGTGAGGTGGATAACGAAAGGGACAAATAAGGAAAAGAAATCATGTGTCACCAAAGAAGGAGCCAGGGAGACAAATGGAGTTTGCAGGGGACAGGGGTGCCGGGGTGCAAGGCGAGGCTGCGATTCCCCCGGTGGGGAGAGGAAGCTTCCCCGAGAAGGTAGTAAGTGAACACAGACCTGACGGAAGTGAGAGAGCCGTGAAGACAGGTGAGGGGACAGAGAACTAGGCCACGGGAACTGCAAGTGCGAAGGTCCCAAGGCGGAGGGACACCGGGGAGGCCGGAGCAGAGTGCGCGGGGGGCAGACGGGGCGGGAGACAGTCTACATCGAGGCTGGGGCTTGGCTTTCCTTGGGAGTGAGGTGCAGCTGGGGGGGCTCCGTCAGGAGGGCCCTGACCTGGCCCAGGGGTTCACAGGTCCCCCCCTCAGCTGTGCATGGGAAGCAGACTGTGGGGGTGGGGATGGGAGCAGGGGGCCG